>ML211331.1:0-35914 GCA_004369055.1 Polyporus arcularius HHB13444
AATGAAGGGCGGATACAATCGAAGGATCGAATGAACGGAGTCTGATCACGGAGGCGGATGCAAGCGGAAGCAGATGGTCCGGAGTCCGGGTCAAGTAAGAAAACGATAAGGGGTGAAGTGATCGAGAATAGTATCACATGTAAGAACGAACCGGAGGTGCGGAGTCCGAGGTAGGTCCGGACCGGAGTTGGTGCCTTGTGGGCATGGAATGTAACACTGAGAGCGCATGCGAGGACCCTAAGAACAATGATAAGCACTCCCGTGATGCCTTGAAAAGGTGGGTGTGCATACTTCTCGGGGTAGTCGGCTGAATATGTGAAGACACGGGGGAATAGCCGGCGAACCACACCATCTCCACACTTGACGACAAATCCATGCTCATAGGCCCGCATAAAGTCGTCGTCAAGCAGGAGGTTCCATATTTGCGTGTACAGTTCGCGGCGGCAGAACTTGATTGCTTCGTCTGACGGAGGCCTGTGTGTGTCGAAGGCGCGCATATACTCGTGCTTGAACGAGTCTGGAAGCTGAAACGAAGAGACAGCAATCAGTGTATGAACGCATAGGATTCGCAATCGCAAGCACTCACGTCTGGGATGTATGCCAGGTGTTGCGCTGCAAACTCGGTCGGCCGGCCACGAACATACTTTGAGAGGTTGCCGAGGTAGACGTAGATGGGCCACAACGACGCGTGGCCGAAGTCCGATAGATGGGTGGCATCAGACCAGATGAGAAGGGGAAGGATGCAATAATCCATCGCCGGGTCGTCAGCGGGGTTTCGGGCTTGCATGCGTAACTTCTTGTCTTCCTCAAGCATCGCCTCGGAGTTGTAGCAATCCGTGTAGACGCGCACGGGGTCTGGTGGCGTGTGTGTTGACTCCTCTTCAGAGGGCGAAGGCGAGGCACGAGAGGACTCCTCCGGGGCATCGGGTGGGTACCACCAGAGTTGATGTGGTCGCCAATGGTAGTTGTTGGTGTGCCGGGTGGTCTTGTCCGTCACGACGCCCTTGCAGAGCTCGAGTAGACTCCGGTGGACGACACCCGGGATCGCTAGCTGTGGTGCAGATGACTCGGTCTTGTGTGCTGAATGTGTCTTCGGAAGCGAAACAAAGACATCACTCCGCATCCAGCCATCATTTGCCGAGAATACGCCGTCAGCATCTTCAAAGCTGTCCAGAATCTTCTCGGCCTTCTTCGCGCTGAAGTTCTCGAGATGCGATATGTCGAAACCGGGAGATATGAGCACGTGGAGGAGGTCATCGAAGTCCCCCATGGACTTCGTGCCGGACTGTCCGTACCACCAGTCGGTGAGACGCAGCTGCGAGCAATTGTCGAAAGGCCCAAAGTCGTCCTCAGTGATGTCCTCGGACACGTCGTCCCACTCAGAGTCGCCATCGTCCTCGTCGAGAGTGGAAGCAAGAGCGTGTCGCAGCCAGGACACGCTCGGACGGTCGGCAAGGGTGATCTTCGCCGGTGGTCTAAGCCCCGGTGCATCACAGCGGTCTTCCATCGCCACATCTGCCTCAGGATCCGTCTTAGGCTCCGTGAAGTATCGCCTGAACACCCCGAAGCCGTTCGGCGCGAACTCGTACTCGGAATGCTCATCTGACTCATACCCAACTTGCAGGGTGTCGTCTTCGTCGGCGGCGTCTTCGACGTATGGTGCAGGACGCCGAAGGGGAGAAGCGAGAGTAGAGCGTCCAAGGGAAGAGGGTGGTCGCGTAGGAGACGGCATAGGAGACGGCGGAAGGGGAGGGGTAGATTGTATCGCTTGATCAGCGATGTCGGCGTACTGCGATGGAAGGGCCATGGCTGACGATGGGAGAAAGTCACCACGGAGCCGCGCAGGAAGACGAATGTGTCGCCCTGTGCGGCTCCGAACACCCGGCAGGGCTTGGATGGATGGAGGAGTGCCTCGAGGCGCAAGTGGATCGATACCCTGATATGTGCAATGCGCATATAGTCAGTCACATTGCACATAACATCAGTGCAAGGAGAACGTACAGGGTTCACAAGCAGAGCATGAGCACTCTGTTTCTCCAGACGAGCCCGCTTGAATTCCCGAGCGTCGTCGAGCTCGTGCTTGCGCTTGGCGAGGCTGGCCACGATCGTCGGGGTCAGGAATTTGCACTGCGATTGGCAGTGCCGCGCCAGTGCTGCCGCCGACTTCGTGTGGAAGTTGCACCCGTCGGCGTCGCAGCACTTCTCCATGCTGTTGCAGGTGCAGGGAATGGATGATAGAGGGTGAGGGCGAGTGAGCAAAGACAAGTGTCGAAGCGCCCAGTCGCGTCGCGCGCGTCCCAGGCGCGTTTGACATGTGATCGTAAACGATCACGTTACATGACGCGGTGCGCGACTGTGGCTCACTGGCGCCCTTCCTCCCTTCCTTCGTGTCTCATGCTGCACCCCACTGGGCCCTGGCGCCTTATAAAAGCCCTCTGCACGCGCACGGACCTCCGTCCGCTCCTTGCTCTCCAACCACCACCATCACCACCCCAAGTCCACTGCCACCCACGATGCCCCCTTCCGAGCCTCGCAAGGCCTCCGGCTTCTTCGTGAAGACAAAAGGTCGTTCCAAGACGCCTCACACTGCGAAGGATAAAGCCACCAAACCGGTGCCGTTGACCTCGACAACCACCACCGCTCGTAAGTCCCTCAACAATAGTGTCCCTCGCCCCGCACACCCTTGTCCACCACCTCGTGCCACAGTGAATCGTCGTGGTCGTCCTCAGCACCAGGACGACGCGTCCGAAAGCGACTCCCCACCCCCAAGCGACAAGAAGCGTCGCCGTCATATACAGGTGCACGACAATCAAGACGACGAGGTCGAGGAACATCGCGCACCCCCGAAGAAGCGCAGCCGCATCGTGCGTACTACGCCTCCGCAGGAGGACCGCCACCAGCAGGACGAGGACATCGAGGAGGACACAGGTACTCCGCCCGGGGAGGATCTCCTCTGTCCGACCTGGGCCAACCGATTTGTGAAGCTTGACCCGCGGGCAAGGTATGTTGTCCGCTTGTCGACATGAGTGTATGCGCATATATGCCTACATATATGCGCATACATTCATTGCTTGGTTCCGTCAGCTAATTAGGCACTGCTTTAGCCTCGCGACACGAGAAGAGAACGAGTATCAAGAGCTCTACCTCCAGTGTCGCGTCATTCGCCGCCGCTGGGGCCCCTCTGTGGTGCCCCACCGTGTCCTTACCTATGCCGTTGCTATGCACGGTATACCGTCCGCAGATCGGCCATGCAAGTAAGTGCTATGCTGGACTGGCTTGCATGGATACCCCACTGATCGTCACCCAGTGTCAGCCAAGATCCTCACCCAGACGACGAGCTCGAGCTTGTGCACTTTGCACTGCCTGAGTTCTTCCCAGACTGGGAAGACGCCGCGGTCATCCTCATGAACGATCCTACGCTGATCGTAAAGCTCGGTCGCTACGTGAGTACCTGAGCCTCCCGCACATATCTTGCATTGCTGACGCACCCGGCATAGATCGAATCGGTTGGCGGCAAGACACGCAGCGACGATCTCGCCCGCCTCAAGTCGAAGGTTCTCTGGGCGGCAGGCATTGAAGATCCGAAGGGCGTCCTCATGAACAAGGCTAACCGCGGCGCACGTAACCATGCGATTGCTCGTGTGCTCACCCCGCTCAGCAAGCTTGAGCGTTTCGACTATGACCCAGACCAGTGAGTGCTCCGTCTGCACATCCCACTGCCTAACAACACGCTGCTCGCTCGTAGGTTCTGTGAAGACGTCCTGGAGAGCCGGGAGAAGCTACGGTCTGTGGACTGGTTTGCGGGCATGTACGACTTGTCGCTGGCACAGCCCGGCCGCTTCCGACCCGGCCTCTTGATGAGTGAATTCGCCCGCCGTGTGAGTGCCTTGTGCCTGGTCCCACGATGTCCACTTCACGTATAATATGCCCACAGTTGTACGACATTATCTGGAACAGCCGTAACTCGGGCGAGTACGAGAACTCGACTGGCAAGAAAAAGAAGGGACAACCCTCCTTGTCGAAGAAGTACAAGGTTCAAGATGTGACCCTCCACTCAATTCTTTACGTCTTGAACCTAGTACGTACTGGATGCACCTCTCGCAGCAGCAGTGAACTGACCAGCATGGCTGCAGGGCCGTCATTCCCTTAACAACCAGACTGAATGGTCCGACGTCGACGGCGCATGGAAGGTCGTGGAGTTCAACAAGTCCGTCGTCGACTACGCGATGAAGAACCTCAAGTGGTATCACCATCTGCTTGATTGGTGGAACCGGTGAGTATGCGGACCCCTCACGCTCTATTTCACGCGCGTGCTGACTGGCCACAGTAAAATCTATGCAGACGTTCACGACGACGACATGAACAAGGAGGAATTCGAACAGACCTCCTTCTACCAGGCCATGGCGTACGAATGCGACAGCGGCCCGGAGGACGAGTTTGAGGATCACCCAGTCATGCTGGCACCCGCCAAGCCCAAGCCCAAGCCCCGTCCAGTTCCCCGGAACAGACACATCAGCGTGGAGCTTGTGAACCGCGCCTCGCCGCCTCGCTACCCCCGCTCCCCGAGACGCGCCTCGCCGACGCGCGACACTCGCTCTCCGTCTGTTCTGCCGCCGTCCCGCGACCTCCGGCGCTCTCCATCCGTTTTGCCGCCGTCCCGCGACCTCCGCTCTCCATCCGTTCTGCCCCCGTCCCGCGACCGTCTCCGCTCTCTGTCTGCTCTACCGCCGTCCCGCGACCGATTCCGTTCTCCGTCTGCTCTGCCGCCGTCCCGCGACCTCCGCTCTCCGTCCGTGTTCACTTCTGGTAGTCCGCCGGCGGCACCTGTCCAGGATGATGATGACGACTGCCCCGAAGAGGAGTTCGTCAGGCCCTACTCAGACGATTACGTGAACGACGACTTCGGCCTCAGTGAGCATGATCAGGAGGACGAGCTTGGCCCCAGGGACTGGGACACGAGACGGAAGGTCCAAGCCATGTTCTCGGGTGACGACGAGGCCCCTCCCAACGATGCGTACGACAGGCGCCAGAACAGCGGTTCTGTTGAGCTTGGCGAGGTCGGACAGGACGACCCACTGACAATCAATGCGGGCGTACACGGAGCGGACAACGGCGGGGCGGACGGAGAAGATTGCAGGCAAGATCACGCTCCGCCGCAGGACGAGTTCGACGTCCTCCTAGCCGACATGAAGGAAGATATCGACGACATGGTGCAACACAATATTGATCAAGTCAGCAAGGTAACTCTCCAGTTGGCCGGCGCGGCCAGGGCGCAGTCTGCCGCGCAGTCATCTCCCTCGGGCAGCCGAGCTGCCAGTATAGCCCCTCGAGACGCGGCGAAGGCTCTCCTGCAGGCTCTCGGGCTCGGCGGCGCGGACGAGGAAGAGGAAGCTCGGCTGGCGGCCACCTTGCTGAAACAGGTGGCAAAGCTGAAGGGCCTGAAGAAGGGGACCCGTAGGTCCACTCGGACGCGGTGATGGTGAGTTCTCCTCGCTCACATGGCCTCGATACTGACGCTCTGCCTTTAAGGTTCGTTCTCGCCCGCATTTGCTTCCCTCTAGGCTCTCGCTCCCATGCCCTTCCTGCCCGCTCTTGCTCTCGTCACACTCTGCACTTGCACTTGCTGGCCCTCCCTCTCTTTGCGACTGATCGCCGCTCCTCCTGCTCGAGCTTTCTCTGGCTTCGGTTGTTATCTTCGCCTGTCTCTCGCAATCTCGCAATCTCGCACTCTCGCACTCTCGCACTCTCGCACTCTCGCACTCTCGCACTCTCTTGCACGCGCCCCCGGATCTGTCCTTCTTCTGTATCATAGTCGCTTCTTCTCGCACGTCAGAACTCCCGCGCTGTAAGCTCGCATAGATTGACCCGTACGTAGTACCAGTACCGTACCATAATAATGACAGATTTGCTGTCCACTATATTCCCGAGAGAGCGAGCATCGAGGGCCAAGGTCCAGTTCTATCTCCTGGACTGCCCGATAGCACGCAGCGCGAGGTATGATAGCACGCCCCGCGAGGTATGATAGCACGCCCCGCTAGTATGATCATGTACGACCATACCGTCGCACCCGTACGATCATTGCATACGGGTGTCCTCATACACTGGTATCCTCAGGGAGTACTCTGTTCATACATCGTCGGTGAATACATGTATGTTCGTAAACTACGAGTACTACAATGCGCTCTCAGACGAGCACATGGTTTTGTGATGCGATTGCCCATGGAATTGACTAGCGGGAGCTGGGAGGGCATGTGCTGTCATGGACGGGAAGGAGGATGGGGAACGGCCTGCCTTGGGTAGCGAGCCTGTTGTGGTGCGACAGTGCGACGTAGATCAGCATTGCCGTCCGTGAACGCTCGCGTACCCTCGGACACGTCGAGCCCGGCGTGGCTCGTTGCGAGTCCATGCTGTCGTCTTGAATTTCTTCTGATGTGGACGAAGGTTACGGGCCGGTTGTTGGGTCAGCGAGAGGACGGACTGAATTGAAGCATGAAACTGATAGCTTGTGAGACGTCGCAGCCTAGGTGCGGCACAGCGGAGGCTGATGCACTCCTCAACAGGAGGAGATCTTACCTTGCATTTGCACCGTAATGACCGATCTTGAGGTATTGCACCTAGCCCGCGGTACGAGGGCACAAGGATATACTGACGGTGTAGTTGAACCTGCGATGGATCGAAAAATAAGTACGACAAAACGACTTGCGGGTCACGCCGCCACGTACCTCGCCGCACACGTGCGGAGTCAAATTCGCGTCCAGATGTCGAAACTTGAACACAGCTCGTTCTGAGGTGCGACTCATCATGAATTTGGTGCTGTGTCTGCAAGGATGATCAAGGCTCACCAGAATGCCACAGGGTGTAGCGAGTCGTGTTCGGACGAATAGGCGCCCCTAGAGCTACACGTCGCGGATGCGAGTGACTTCGGGCTCGGCGCGCTCGGCGGAGGTGCATGACTCACTGGAGTAGTCCGGGTGCGGAGGGATGAAGTACAGCTGCTGGGCTTCCGCGACTGGAGGAGACTATACAACGCGGTGAGGGATTATAGAGAGTAACAAAGGCATGCCTACTCACTACAGGCTGATCCAGTCCAAAATACGCGAGTATCAGTGCGTCGACTGTAAGCACGCAAGTGCGTGTCTACGAGAGTCGCATCAGCGCGTTGACTGCATGCGCGCATGTGCGTGTCTACGAGCCACTTGAAGTCAACATTGCGAGCATCCAAGGCTACTCACCTGCATGCAAGCAGGAGGAGCTTTGATGTGCGTGCAGAGGATCCACCGAAGAATCCAGGACGAGGCTTTGCGCGGGGCTGAGGACGGCGACGCTAGCAACAGTGAGCGATAGCGGAAGTGGAAGGAGACGGTCCATCGTGGCCGACGCGGTACACATGGAGCTAAGCTGAGGCTGAAGGCAACCGCAGATACGAATGCGAGACCAAGACGCGACGAAGCAAGCCAGAGAGGACGGTGTGCAAGCGCAAGTCACGAGCCCAGGACTAACGGGAACTCCGTCCGGCGCCTAACACCTCCTGCAGTGACCACCGTAACCCTGGGCTACAAGGAGGGACGAGTTACTACTACTAGAGGATGGCCCTGCAAGCCTAAGCCTGGGCCACGGCCACGGCTACAGGACCACAGACTGGCCAACTCCGAGCTCTCCACCGCGACTCTCACCTGCTGGACCTAGAACTTACGTTTGTCGCTCCTCCGCCTTCTCCACCAGTCTGCACTCGTCTTCGAGCTTCTATCCGAGAGTCCTCTGCCGCGGGCCCTGGATGCTGGTGCCGTTTTCAGCTAGTCCATCTAGGCTCTCCCGCGCACTCCAATTGGCAGCCAGTCGACAGCCTGCGGAATCCGAGTCGATGAACATCATGAGGCAGCGCATATCATTCTGCCGCTTTCCACGAGTAAATCGCTACGACAGTAGAGCTGGTAGGGCGGGTTAGACACGCATGGGGCAGTATACGATGGGACCAGGTGAGTTCATTCCACAGTGTACTCATTCATCCATTCTGACAAGTCATGTTCTTGCCTTGGCCCGATACCCCCCTCTGGCAGAGTTGTATCCATCCATACTCATTCATCATGTCTACCCTGCCGTCGCACGCCAGTCCCGTGTGTTTTGGGTGCTCTCGCCTTTCACCTCAGATCGGACGTCTCCCGCTCAAGCGTCCAGAGTGCACCCTCCATCCGAGTCCCCGATATCCCCCCACGCATGATAGTTAGCCTCGCTCTCCTCTTCGCTCTCCCGCCTCCCAGAATTGAGATCTGTCACGGCTGCAGGGACAGGTCGAAGGTTTGCGGATATCCCCCGAGGCGACACGCAACACGTCCGCCTCGTCCGTGCTTTCATGTACCACGTCCGACTCGGATTCTACCCCCGTCCGCTGTCGGAGCATTCCTGTATGCTCCTGACAACGTGCCCAAGCTCGTATGTCCTACTCTCCCGCTCACCCGAACTATGAGCGTACCACCCGCGCGTCCGCTGTCTGTCCCGTACTCCCTTATCAGCTCCGCAAACCGAAGGACACCACCGCGTTACTCGCATTCTGGTCGAAGGTAATTCTAAGCAAGCATGCGATGGCGAGCGACCCGCAAGCTTGAGCACAGGTGCTGTCGCTCGCCCAACGGCCCAATTCACTGCCACAGTGTCGCCTACTCCACTGCCGCTGCCCGACCTCGTCCCTCATGTCTCGTCTCTTGCTCTTGTTCAGGGATCACTGGAAGCTCATGCGCACGCCGCACAAGCGGCGGATGAAGTCTATCACGTTTGCAATGCGCACCAAGTTTCCTGGCGACTCGTGAGTCATGGTATGTCGAGCCAGGTCAGTCCACACCGCCTTCTGCACATGCAGCCATCGCTGACACTATCGTTCCCTCCAAGCATCTCGTACTACCGCAAATATGTAGTCTCCGGCGGTCTGTGCTCCGGAAAGCCCTCCGTCATGCACAGTATGACAGTATATCTCAATTTCGAGGTCTACGGCTGTTCCCTCAGGGAGATGGGCATGGTCGACTCGACGCTCAAGTCCGTCATCGCCGCGCTTCCGGACAAGTACTCTCGTGGAAGGCATACACGCCGCAATCCAGTCATCGCTGACCCGGAGAAGCAGAACTAGGATGCTCCTGACACCCAGGGCTGGACGCAGCAAGGACTTGGCTCGCCTCCGATGGCATACCCGTCAATCGCAGCGGGCTGCCCGATGCGCTTAACAGCATTTGCGCACGGGAGGGCACCGACTGATCACCATGAAATCATCTGGATACATACACGGAGTTCACGCTTGCGAGCGAGCTCTGCTGCTTGACGGGCTACAATGATGAGCGGCCGGAGTAGTAGGTGCGGTTGGACGAGCAGGATCCCGGCTGCAGCTCCCTTCCACCTGCTCTAACTCCGAGTCCTCTGCGAACTATGGCGGCATCGCACACTCGTTGCTGGCCCTGAGCCTCTCGCGCTCGGCCAAGAGGGCAGCAGAGCTCCCGGACTCAGGCTGGTTCATCCCGACCCACGCCTTCTCGATAGTCACGTCCTTCTCGATAGTCGTGTCGCAGGGGCAAGATGCATCTGCATGAACTGGTACTAGGTAGACGGTATAGAAGCGTGGGGTCGAGTAGAAGCAGTGCGCCTGCCAGTGGACTCAACTTAGGCTTCCAGCTGCAAGGTTTTTGAATCTCTCCTCCTCCGCCGTTTTCCTCCATCTGCCTATACGTCGACTTAGCATCTCCTAGCCCTCCTCTGTCGACACGTCGCAGTGCGCTCGCGCTTGGTGTCGGCCCTCCATCTGCCCAAGCCGCACACGATTTTCTCAAGCTGTTGCTTTTCGCTGAAATCCACTTTCCCACTTCACTCTGCTCCAGTCAGTGATGTTGGCCCAATGCTCGACGCTGCCGATGCAAGCCGAGGACTCAGCCTCAAGGCTCTGTTCCCCTCTGACGCTTTCACTCTGAAGCCCTCAACCTCGCCCTCATTTTTGCTGCATTATGTCTCTTGCCCGTCATGCACATGACTCTACGGCGGCAGCTCTTTCGCCTTTGCCGTGGATTGTTCCTCTCGTTTCATTCGGATAGACACATTTACTATAGCCATGATGGTTTGTGCTCTCACTGATGGCATGTGTTTGCATGTTAGTCCATTTGAGGCGCTGAGGTGTAACCAGTGATACTGGGTAAAGCTGACTGGAAGCCAGTGCACTCATACAACAGCATCCAGGCTGCTGCAGGAGGGCAAGGAGTTGCCAAATCTGTCCTTGTTAGTGTGTTACTGTAGACATTGAGCAATATGATAAAATATAGTCGGCTGGGTCTAGGAAGGTGTCGTAACTTCTTGGAGAAGCCATTGCATTATGATTGGTTGAACGAGGAGGAATTCTTCGGAGTGGTGCCAGTCCAAGACTTGTGTCCATCTGAGTCTGTACCCTGCATTGGGAGTAAGGCTGTCATACATATAAATAAGGCTGAGCACAGATCCAGGTATTGCACAGGTACCTGTGCAGGTACCTGTCCCAGATCATGCAGGTTTGAGGTTATACAGGTTCAGGTACCTGGTGTAGGGATCACTAACGGATCCAGATCAGGCTTGCTGACCTGTGCAGATTGAATATTGACATTGTACTCAACTTGAGATGGGAAATATGCATATTGACAGTAGTCTGAACACTTCTCATGGCATCTCTGACAGCAGTGACAGTGAAACTTCATGAGAATTACGGCTATTAGTCACTATATATCTACAGGTATCACAGGTTTGACAGGTACCTACATGTGTAGGTAGTGCGGGTCGCTACCTGTATGGATCCAGATCAAGCTTCCAGAGTTGAAGATACCTGTAGGTACGGATCTTCAGATCAACGGATCAGATCCGTGCTCAGCCTTACATATAAATGAGGACCCTCAGATAACTTTGCCCTGCGAGGCAGAGCTATATCAATACACAAGAAAGACAGTGCAATAGGAACAACAGAAGTAAAGTACAGGGATTACAGAGGGAGCTACAAGGATATACACATCTAGAGGGAGCCCAGTGTCAATAGTCACATTGGCCGCAATGAGTTACTACACCGCTGAAAATGACGATGCAGTGGCCTTGGGTGTGTCAGCCTCCTCTGCCTCCACCGGTGAGTGGACTTGCAACTCCATAATGTCATCATCATCAGACTGCACCAAGCGACTGGGATTGATGAAGCCTCCGAGGGATGAGATGAAGCTCGGTGTGCTGTCCCATGTGTTTCTTGAGAAATGCAATGGATCATCGGCATCGAGCCTTACGACCGTGTGGTTTACTTCTTGCAATTCAAGGAGGAAGCGTGAGATGAGGATTGCTGTGATTCTGTGAGCATCATTTGTGTCAGTGGATGGCTGTAGCATGATACGACCAATGGGGTGATTTGGACACATACGGGGCGGTAAATAAACTGATAAGACTAAAATCTGAGGTGCCATCCCCTGCAACCTATGAAAGTTGCCTTGAATACTCACATGTAGACAGGAGACACAAGACAGGCTATTGCTTACCGCAGTGGCAGAAAGGGCAAGATGAAGGACATTCATGAAGAAAAGGATGCTTATGCCCACATTCAACTCGGTGAGCTGCTCAGATACTTTGGGAACCTCTGCCACAAGACCTACATGAAATATATGATTCCTGTACATGAAGTCAGGCATTGGTAAGCCAAGGAAATTGCTCAGGGAGACATACCACCACGGAAGACAATGTCAGACAGTGTAAGCCTCTTTGAGTGCCGTATGTCTGTGAGGGCAGCGGAGCCTCTCAGTGTGATCCAGGTGATATAGATGAGTATAATGTCTGCAGCAATGAGCGGGACTCGAGCAATGATTGTTACTGTGCGGTTTATAAATTAGCGTGTGCCATTTCATACAAGGTTTAGCCAACCTACGCCTTGTACAGAGTAAGTATCAATTGATATGATAAGACTGAACAAGCCAAACCTGAGGTCGAGTGCAGCAGTTGTGCTGTCTGGATAGATGCATCCAAATAGTGGGAAGCCCTCTCCAGATGTCTTATAGCCATATGGAACCTGCATCATGGCCCATACAGGTTACATGGTGGTCTATGTGAATCAAATAACATCAATGCGCTCACCATATTGGCACCTATTGGTGCTAGAGACAAAGTGGTAATGGCCATGACAAGGGGCTTGCTTTTGCTCAACACATATGCACGAAGGGAAGAGAAGGCTGATTGCATTTGTCAGGAACCACGACCAGTGACTGTCAGTATGCCTTACCTGCTCCAGGGATGAACTGCAGTATGATCACTGCCTGCGCGGCTATGGAAAACGAGGAACAGCTGCAGATATCAACAATTTTTTGCAGTCATCTGAAGTGTGTGAGGCTTCACACACACCTCTGATTCTGGTCAGATTTGCCATGGCTTTGACTGAGGCTACATACCTTATCTGATGGGAAAGATGCAAACACAATAAACATCATGGCATAGACCATCATGGAAATCCACTTGTTCGCAAAGAACAAGACTGATGCTCCACAAATGTGCTTTCTAGTCCAGAAATATGCCACTTCTCGATCAAATGTGAGCAAGGTGTCATAGAGGAAGAGAACTACAGCAAGGAAAAGTGTCAGAGTGGCATGGAGGAGCTTGGAATGGAGTGAACACACCTGAGGCTGCAACACCACAGTAGCCGCTTGTATAGCTTTGGTTGGAGTCAGCAAGTGTTATGTGTGACAAGAGGCGTTGAACATGTGACGTACAAGACATCAAATAGGGCCACAATTGCAGCAGCATCATCAGTGTCAGAAGACATGGTGAGGTTGAAGAAAGACCCTCAAGTCACTGAGGGTCAAGGGATATTGTGATTGCATACATGGCATAACCAGGTCTTATATCATGCAAATCTGTATGGCCAACATCTGACCCAGGTCACTGGTCCTCAGATGGTCGTCGAGGTACGCACAGTGTTGGAACCACCATGATATCCGACCACCTACCAACTGCACCATGTGGTAGAGAATCTGTGCAGGTTCCACACAGTGGCACACCATAGTTGTGTGGACCAGACAATGTGCGGCTGAACAGCCGTCCAGCCAATCTAATAGAGTAGCCAGATCAACATCAAGGTGATTTGGATGGTCTGTCATAATGATTGAACAGAGGAGGAACACAGGTACCAGCACGAACTTTGTGCCTGTGCGGATTACGGTAGCATGATTGCACGGCGGGCAAAAGCGAAGACCCGAAGCGCAAGTGGATGAGGTACTGCGGAGATAGATATCTCAACAAGCATCTGACATCCGAAACCTAACATCAGCGCAACTAGATGTATAGAAGACCAGTTCCTGTACAACCGTCAGTGCAACTGAATGACATACGCGTGCGCGCATCATGAGAAACAATCCAACAGATCGTCGAGGACCCTCATCATCATAAAGATGAGGTGAGTGACATCCTCCTAGCTGAGGCCTCGGATGACCGCTAACCGTGTGTTCAGGACACTTCCAACACTGCAAGTTAGTGCTGGTGATGGCGAACTGGGTGGACGCATGTTCGGAGGGATGCTGCGCCAGTTGTTGAGCTGGCCTGGAGGTTTGAACAGCAAGCGCGGAAAGGCAACAGGCGGAAGATCTCCGACGACGAGGAACCACTTCCCGAATGTGAGACTAGTTGACACTGCCTTGTGTGATGGCACCTGCGCGAAAGCATTTTAACATAATACATGATTTCGAACGGAGCCAGAGTAGTGATCGCGAGATACGTGTAGCCTCGTGTCAACAATAGAACTAAACTGCATGGGTGTATGCTGAGAGTGAGATCGTAGACAGGAAACGACAATGAGACGGCGTATTTTCAACGGAGAGGGTATAACAACGAGGACCGCGTGCAAGCGCAGCGAGTCGTGTGAGACAAGACATACAGACGTCAAGACGTATGCAAGCAGTGGGCTAAAAGACTGGATAATAATATAACTTCGAAATTGACCAACGATGGCGACGCTGGCGAGCAGGTACGGGGGATCTGAGCAGACCAATTTTTTGAGGGATAACCAGGGAGGCATAACGACAAGACGTCAAGAGAACTGCGGGTATAGTTTTGGTGCTTGAGGAGGGAAGTCGCAACTGCCAGCCCAGTGGCGTTTGAATGGCGCCCCCAGCCAGAGAATGTGTCGTGCCTAAGCGACGCAGTGCGCGGGAATGAGAAAGCGTGACAATATGCGCGACGGACATGCGCGCGCCGCGGTTCGTCAGCGGGCTGGGTAGGACGGGTGGGGCTGAGCCGCTGAGGATGACGAAGCCCACGAATAGAGCCGCGGTGGCACCGAGGGATGAGGAGACGGCGGCGCGAAGAGCGGCGCTGCCTGCGTGGACGTTGTGGAGGGACGTGCGTGAGCTGAAGGCACGAAAGCACGCGTACGTGAGACTGGTACGACTCGAGGGTGTGCGCAAGTCCTCCGAGGGGAGGTCGAAGCATGGTCTTGTGTACCCGGGCGAACGTCGGTTGTTGGCGCAGTCAGCGCGAGCAGCCGCCATCCTGTCCATGAGTGATATGTCAATGACCGTTCCCCACCACCCTGTCCTTGATGCGCTAATGAAGTCCTCGCACGATCTTCCTTCACATGATCCCGCCCAGTACTACCAATACGTCGATACGCATTTCACTTACTTTGAGAATGTCCCTATCCAGCTCCCTTCCGTGCTCCATCTGCCGGTGACGTTCATGAGAGAGTCGCGTCCCCCTCGCTGGGGCTGCCTCCAGGATTGAGTGGTCGCTCAGGATCTGCGGGCAGTCCGCCGAGGGCTGATGTCATCGTCCTCGACGAGCTCGTGCGAGTCCAGGGCTTAGCTGTTAAGGGATATGATGAGCATAAACGCGACTGTGGACGCGGAGGAGGACCTTGGGGAAGCAGAGTATTCAGGGCAAGTCGCACCGCCACCGCGCTTTGAGTTCTTGCTCTCCCGCCCGCCCTCGTACGTTGACACGACACACAGGACAATATGGGCACGTGAACACAGCAGCGGCGGGTTCGACGTCTCCGGCTGTGCACCCGCGCATAGCGATCCTGCTACTCAGACTTCCCATGACCGTTGCAAACCCATTCGGTCTCCGCTGCTCCCTCAAGACTCATCTCGGCCGTCTATCGTACAACTCGACCAGCGACAGCGCGACACTGGCGTAACTCCGCAACGAGGCGCTCGGTTGATCCGTGCATACCCTGATTTGAACTGCCACGGGCCTCTTTCGGATTGTCAATGACCGGCCCATCCACCCAATGACATCGCTGTCGTTCTGGAGTTCACTCAGCTGAACAGAATATCAGGACATCTCTGTGAGTACGTATCTCACGCCGGCTGGCATGACATGACTTTGTGCACACGCTGACACGATCCTCCGGATGCAGCGATGATGGTAGACGAGTCAGTGCGGGGAGAATGGGCGAGACGAGTGCAAGACTTACCTCTACCACGATCAGCGCGTTTATGATGCAAATCAGCAGCTGGTGAGGTCCTCCGTGCCTGTCGGTTTTGGAGCCATAATTGGTGTTTGTATGGGAGTCGTGCTGCCGTTCAGGTTCGGACGACTCCGCTGCAAGGATATCTGAGATTTCCGGGTCGGTGGCCAGTCATAATTCGGAAGGTGGCAGGGCCACACAACATACCGGTATCTCTGTGATTGGGTTAGCCTCATGGCTTGTCATTTGGTGAGCCGAACACTCGAACATCATGATGATGATGTTGCAGGACGATGCTCTCTCTATTACAACAGTCCGGCAGCATGATTTTCACGGCATTCTGCTTCATTCCAACCAAGCGTACGTCCTCCCATCTATACATATGCATACTTCTCGGCTTACACGGTCGCTCCCGACGTTCCTGGTGTCGCAAGTGCCAAATTTGAACGCATATCTGGGATGCTCTGACCAGATGGTAGAACGACCGGCCTGAGTCTCAACCCTCGCCAGTCACTTCTCGTCGACCGTACCGGAATGGAACACAACACCACTTTGTTTAGTTCGACGTACATCGTTCACGCTAGCCATCCTCCGCGCAGGGGCATGCACCACCGCATCGACATTACAGAGGTACGCTCGTTGTCGTCAGACTATGTACTTCTTGCTGCTGGCCGGATCTTACCCACCATTACCTACAGCTGCAATATGAACAAGCCACGCCGTGATCCCAAGGATCTCGAGATGAAGGTGGTGGCGCAGCTCGTCGACTCGGACAGCAAGGACCCATCGCCGATTCTCCCCTGTCTCCCAACCGGGACATGCTGGTGTAGAAGGTTTGTGTCGGACGGACTGCTCACACGTGCGTGTCGCTGACCTCGTATTCGGGTACCGTAGGCGTCGTTAGAAACTTGATGGACTATGCGGTACCCAGACTCGTACTGTGTATGCTGTGTTGTTGCTTGGCCTCGGCGGGGAGACACCAAGCAGAAGTATGCTGCCACCTTATAGGACGGCGAGTGCCCGTGCAATAGAAGTCAGCTATATGGCGCCTTCACTGAGATTTATGGCCAAAGAAGAGGCGCCGCGTGCCCGAGACGACTCATGAACGCGGGCTGGGCCTAAGTATACCACGAGCAAAGTCGCGCAGACGCCACATCTTGGACGGTCCTGAGGTCTGAACGTTGAACCTCCGCGGCCGCGCTACTGCATGGCGGTACGTACCAGAGATGCTCCCTGAGCTCGGTGGCTGAACGTGTTCTCAGACGCGACTGCTGTGGTTCAGACTGCATTCATTCCCATCGCGATGCTCCTGCTTCTCCGTACGTATATACAGTTCGCGAAATCAAGAGTAAGTAGTGAGTCGGCAGAGTCATCACGCTGTGACAGAGCTCCTGAAGCGCACCGCATCCTCCGCAGGCTTGACCTTCAACGGTTGCACCCGCGGCACCCCGATGGCGTCCGCGATGCGGTCAGCCAAGCCCTGGTCAACCGCGGCAAAGACGGACACTGCAAGTGCAGAAGGGACACCAATTAGCACATGGTAGAAGACGGCGCTATATGTTGTTGCTGGACGTACGCATTCTAGCCTTGATCTCAGCGCTCTTCGCGCTCACAAGGTGGCCCGCAACGTTGCTGATGAGATGGGCGCGGTCTTGATCATTCAAGACTCTTGACCAGAGCGCGCGAGGCTGCTCGAAGTCCACTAGCAACGGCAACGAAGAGCAATCGCGGGCGGAAAAGTCCATGTCAGCATACGAACACTGCAAGAACTCAACAGAGACCTGGACTCACGTTCAGTGACCTCGCTCAGATCAGCCAGCGCAGCGCCGAGGAAGACCTCGTGCTCGACGTGTTCGTACGGCTTCGCCTTATACTGGAGCGGCAGGATGCTGCTCTGATACGCCGGGCGGCAGCCTTGGTTATTGACGGCCATGAAGCCATCACGCTGGAAGTTGGCGATGGGCGCGACGGGCGCGTTCACCGCGAGCTGGCCATAGTTGACCCCGAGGCGGTAGCTAGATGTGCACGTCGCGCCCGGTGAGCATGCGTCACGTCTACTTCAAAAGATTCAGGACGTACCGCTGAGCGTCGGGGTATGCGAAGATCCGCCCTTGAAGTAGCGGGTCTGCAGAAGGCTCTATGCCGGAGACCAGGTGTGAAGGCGAGAACGCGGCCTGCTCGACCTCGGCGAAGTAGTTCTCGGGGTTCTTGTTGAGGACGATCTTGCCGACCGGGCGGAGGGGGTACTCGGCGTGCGGCCAGATCTTGGTCGCATCGAGGATATTGTACCGGAAGTTCTCCGCTTCCTCCGAGGTCATGGTTTGCTATAGGACGAGTCAGCATTTGCATACCGGATTGAGCCCGCTGACATGCAGCACTTACGATGGACACGGTGTACGACGGGTACTTCCCGGCTTGTATATCTTCGAAGAGGTCCTTGATGCCGAAGTCGGGGTCTTGTCTCGCCGCCTCGGCAGCCGTCAGAGTCTTGCAGCCGTTGTCGTTTATAAGGTGGATCTTGACATAGACGAACTGCCCCTGACTGTTGACGAACTTGAAGGCATGGGCGGAGTACGCATTGCTGTGGTGGTACCCGGCCGGGGTCCCGTGGTCGGTGCACATGATCATGACCTGGTGAATCGACTCCGGGTTCTGCGACAGGAAGTCCTGCGAACACAGCATGAGCGGTGTCGCAGCTACATATATGCGTACGTGACCCACCCAGAACATGTCGGCATCCTTCAGGTGCGTCTGCGGATCGCGCTTCTGAGAGTGGACAAAGGCCGGGAATTTGGCCGGGTCACGGATGAAGAAGACGGGAGTGTGGTTGAAGACCCAGTCGAGATTCCCCTCTTCCGTCTTGATCTTGATGCTCATGCCTGCGGGACGAGTGTTGCTATGAGGAGAAACTCCCGTGCAAATGGTCCTATCACGCACCTCGAGGCTCGCGAGAGCTGTCCGAGCTCCCTGCTTCGCCGACGACCGTAGAGAAGCGAACGGTGACGAGGGCCTTCTTGCCGATGCCATCGAAGAGAGCTGCACAGGTCAAGTCGGTGATGTCATGCGTGACTTCGAAGTATCCGTGGGCTCCGGCCCCTTTGGCATGAACAACACGTTCTAAGCGGGCGAATGAATATGGGTAGCGTTGAGACAGAGTGGCTCGGGAACATACCTGGGATGCGCTCCCTGCCGAAATGTGCCAGGACGTCTAAGTGGTGGAAGTCTTGGGAAGCGAAAGCGTGAATTCAATCCTTCCGATCGTACCAATGAGCAGAAGTGAGCGTACCTTGCAGCAGCAAGGGTCCGAAATGGCCGATGCGCTGAGCAGCGTAATGCTTGGAGACTGGGGCACCAGTGGACGTCGTGTAGACAGCCTTATCCTTCGATTCGAACACGGCTTGGGAAGGCATTCTGTTGGAGGGGGTGTTGGCAACGGCGTGGACGGGTAATTTCCGTTGACCGCTAACGCAGACTCTCCACCCAACATATATACCTGTTGAGCAGCGCTGTTGATTAGTCGTGCGAGGATAGCTGAAGGTCAAGCGTGACCTGCTTACTGGAGATGCTCTCCACGGGAAAAGAACAATCGCCCAAGCGGTTCCGCTGTCAGGCTTCCATTGTGGTCGTTGCTGACTAGCCAGCCATTCAGTCGAACGCCTCGCGTTGTTGAGGAAGGCCGTTCGCACCACATGCATGACTCTGCAATGGGCATCTCAGCGGCTTTGCGGTGACTCTGCGGTATGTCATCTCACACTTCGGGCTAATCTCACCCCGTTCTCAACGATGCATGTCATGCGCACACAGCCCGCGAGCGGTCTGCAAAACTGCGAATGAAACGATCGGCTAAGTAGAAGAATGGCGACCACTGAGCATACGAAGAAACCGGACGATCTCGGAAGACGTACCTATATGTGAGCTTCCATGTAGTGAGTCGCCAACGAGCGCTGCTGCGCCGTCTCCGAGTCGCAGCGTGAAGGTGGACACATTCCTGCGGGATTCCCTCAGAGGCGGATGTCTACATACGCCAAAGCGATCTCGTGAGCCGAATGCGCCCGTTGTTCGCTGGCGTGGACGGACAGCGCCAGCGGCGGACGGAGTCGGATGCGAGCTGAGAACCACCGGTGTTTGTACGTGTTGTCCAACAGCCTCAGATCCTAACACACACAACACCCGCTTAGGCGGTACGAGGCGCTACGTGTTCGATAGCTCCGCATCCTGACGCTTCATCAAGGATCCTGTCCGCGCGACTGCATCCGCAGAGCTGCGGCGCGGGAGATCGAGGATGCCGATGCCTGTGTTGCATGCCCATTGCTGTCGACGGCATGTCTGTCTTGACGTTCGGGCTCGGACGACGTTGAGCCGCTCCGAGTGAAACGTAGCCCGATGAGCCGCACGAGGTGTCTGGGAAAACCTTGATTGAGTCAGCGGGACTGCCATGAGGTCTGAACAACGTTCCGGGCTGACCTTGCATGATGGGATGCCATCAGCCTCGCAACGTCAACGGTGGCTTAGATAGCACGATGTACGAATCGGATTCCCAGACATGAGGACTCCAGGAGAAGTGAACAGGAGTTCGGCAGCATCCAACGTATTACACACCTGCAGCGAACGTCCATACGGACTGGACCACCCGACTCCCGATCCCATCCGGCCAGACGACGAGGGGATTACTTGAAATGCCTGGACGAGCTTGTAGGTGGCGGCCGCGTCCTTATGTACTTCGCAGTACCGCTCCGAAGTATGCGGTAGCAGGCTCGACGACGTCGCGTGCCTAGTCCAACGGTAGGGGCGTGGTGAGTCGCACTGTTCTTGTAAGTGACGTGGACCTCGCGCGCCGGCGCACGCCTTAGAGCACACGAGCAGGGACTATGTTGATACCGCAAAGTGAGTGCAACGTTCTCTATGCGACACAACGGAGGCTGACCCACCTATTCGCAGGTGTCGCCTTGCAGGTCAGCCGCGATGGCACGGCTTGAAGCTTCTAAGGTACGGCAGCAAGGGCGGTGGAAGATGCTACTGCGAAGTCAGTCCGGAACAATGACTGCTCGCGAAGTACGTACCTCGGCGTGTGCAGATAGTGACCTGCGTCAGACGTTGCTCGTTGTCGCTACAAGTAGGGCTAGCGTTTACCGATTGGTGGATCCAAGCCTGTCTGGACGTGCTGAGCATGTGAGCGTCCGCTATGTCTGCGCGAACCAAATATGCTCACCTGCAGAGAGCAATAGACCCTTGTTTCCCCAAACGGGCATGTCCGTAGAACTTCATGCCGCGAACTTGGTGGTATTCGCCCGACGGTGTGCTGGTGAAGGGTCGTATACTGGAGACAGCGGGTGAATAGCATACGACTGCTGTAGGCGCAGGAAATAAGTGTGAAAAGCATAGAAAGGTATGCTGCTGAACTGCTCACGAGTAATTCAGGCATAAATAATATGAGTTCACAGACTGTACGCGCAGAGAGGGAGGTGGCAGCCTGTTGGACAGTTGTCGTCAGCGCTGCGTATAACGGGTCTATTCCTGTTCCAAAAGAGAAGACACACATGATTACTGACACTCATAGTATGCATCTGCGAGTGCATGTCGGGTCCCAGGAGAGAACATTGGATATGATTGAGGACCGACGCGCCATAGAGAGGAGAGAAATCGGAGAGTGGCAGGACGAAGCGTAGGACATGACATGGACCTGAGCCGAGGCAGACTCGGAGGGCGATGGCCGAAAGACAAACCATCGCAGAAAGGCAAGCCAGAGAGGACGATGTTGTACATGGCTAGTAGTAGTACAGCTAGTTGAGTATCAAGAGACGACGAGTTGAGAAGGACGGGATGGCGACCAGGCGGAGTCTCGGACCGGGTGGCCGCAGGAAGCCTCTTGCAGGCGCCTGTACGTCTCCTCTTCTTGAGTCTTGACTGCGAGCTCGACATACGATGGCTGCTGGCCGACTCCCCGGACAAACTGCTCAACGGACATCGGGCTCGCTATACAGGGACTGGAACTGAAGCTTCTATTGCCCCTCTGCTCTAAATCACTAGTCTGTCGCTATTCTAGCATTTTCTGAGGCAGTGACAGTCTGCGGAAACGAGAATCCGTATCTACGGAGACGCGACGAGGTATCGAGAGCAGAGCGAGTGGCGTGCAGGTGCGATGGGACAGTGTTTCTGATGGGATAAGCTGGAACTATGTGAGTATATCCACATGGCGCGGTCGTACGTCTGTTCTGACGAGTCTTGTACTACCCATCTCAATGCCGACTCTTTTACTCTTTGATGTTCACAACCGCATCCGTTCTTTGTGTCGTCTTCCGCCATATCACACGTACCAGTACGCACCCGTCGTGCCGCGGCGTGTCTCCCAGGGCATGCTCTCTCCCGCTGCGGGGCCTTGGAATCGCTTCTCCTCACCCGCAGCTCTGATCGGAGGTCTCCCATCAACACACTCTGCCAGACTGCACGCTCTCTCTCGATGTGGCCGGCACCTCTCCGATAGCTTCGCTCGTCACCTCGTCGCCCGCATCCTCGGATTTGGACCCGCGGGCATTCGCATCAGGGCGACACGCATCTAGTACGCCGCTCAGATGCGCACCCCACTGTCATATCCGACATCTTTATCTCGCCTCCCGCACCGGCAGAATGCCTGAACCCTCATTGGGGGCGTGCCCAAGCGTACGTGGCCCGCTCAGCTGTTCATCCTCGACGATTGTCGCGTCGAGCCAGCACCTTACCACCCATGCGGCGCCTGCCATCCGTCGCGTACTTGCATTCCGGCTGTAGAGCCCGGATCGACGAACAATGAAACAACGGGCTTGACTCGACGAGCGTGGTTGCGTCCCGCTCGCCCGCTTACCCAAAAAACTTCTAAGAACTTCATGATCTCCGCCACACTCGTCGCCCATGTCCTATCCCTCGACACTGTGAACTATCGGAAGCACGTGGACATGCAGCAGCAGCGGCCCATGAAGTAGTATGATCGAGCTAGTCCTGAACTCGAGGACTTCCTGGCCAACAAGGAGACAGGACTGCTAAGCCGAGCGAGGTCAGTTCGTCACCTCCCTCCCAGTTCACGTGTGGCAGTCGCTGATAAGAGCGTACCCCCAGGCATCCCAAATCGCCTTGGATGTCCCCCCTCTCCACAGCATCACGAGCGAATCCTGAGCCTTCGCCGAGTGCGGATTACGGACGACGCTCGAGACAGAAACGTCACGCTGCCGGGCAAGAGCGTCGCGATCTTGGAGCTATCGAGGCAGCGTTCCACAAGGACACCAAGCACGGCGTCGCGTTCCGGCTTAGCAGAATCGTGACGGTCCCAATAGTCCGAGCCAAGCGCAGCCAATGAAGGATGTTGACTAGCCTGTTGCGTCTCGCATCATTCTACGGGCTGCTCAACGCGCTCGATGTCCTTGGCGCGCAGGAGGGCCGCATACCCTCCACCGTGACGAGCGACCACAAGCTGCGCCCGCACATGCCGCCCGGTTCGTATGGTTGTGGTAACGAGTTGATCAGGCTTGCGAGCACGTTTCCAGGGCCGCGAGCTCGACAAGGAGCAGACAGACGGGAAGGACTCCGGTGAGACTCTCCGTCCGGCAACACTTGATATTCATCCGCCCGAATCCCTCTCCATCGCCATCCAGGCCTCACTATCCATGTTCGCCTGACACTGAGTCGTCGGCAACCGACAACCGCATCGTGGCCCCAAACTCTTGTTGTCAGCCAAGAACGCTCGCGAAACCAGTTCGCTGCGCTTGTTCAGGACTGCGCGTTCTCTATTGCGGAGCCTTACGACGTCCTGGACATGTCCGTACGATGCGGTCTCCGACGTCGAGGCGTAATTGGAGAAGAGCACGAGCTCGCCACAGAGCTCGATCTCAGCTTTCCTCTATCTATTCGCTCTCTTCCTTGGGCCTCTATGTTCAGTGTCGACTGTCTTCAAGGCAAAGTCAGGACAACGACTCGCCTTCGTGCCGTCGATGGTCGATATGCGGGGAGCAGGCATCGCGTTCGATGAGGAGACGTCTTCCGTGCTCGTTGCGGACTGATGGACGCTATCGATGATTGGCAGCGTATGCCGCTGTGCGCGCGTCATCGCCTCAACGTCCTCTCCAATTGTAACGACCGTCGCCGATGTCCTCCAGCACTTCGCACTCCCTCGCCAACCTGCTGCGACGCACGCCGACGTCGGAAACACGACAGACATCACCAAATGGTCGAGAACGCGTAGGCGTCGAGCTGACTCAGACTGCCAGGCCCTCGACGTCAGCCCAGACAGGGCACAGATCGCGCAACTCGTCCCAACAACGCTGACGGCGTCCCCGTCGCACCGACGCATTCCGAGAGCAGTCCTGATCACCTCGGCGGGCTGCGTCAACGCGAGTCCGCCACGGTACCGCGATATCTCCCGCCCCTCTTTCCCTATCCCCTTCAAATCAATTTCTACACCTTCGCTACACCCATAGGACACGTACTATACAGTCTATACGGCATCTACGTACGGTAGGGTTCGTGAATAATTCGGTCTTCATCCCAGTCGCCCTTACACGCCCTCGTGATCGCATCTCGCTTAAACTTACAGGCTAGCGCTTACCATAGTTATGTTTTCCCCGCGTCCCAGTTCTTTCCTCTTGTCCTCATTCCTCCCGCAACTAGTAGTGCTGTTTTGAAGGCATGCGTCAGCCAAGCGAGTAGATATGTATACAAAGACTGCTAGCGACGTTAACAAGAAGTTTTTAGTTCCCCCGTTTAGATCGCGCGATCGTCAGCTCGACATCGACCTGGACCTTCAACCTCGACTCCGTCTCTCGACTCTTCGCATCCGTCTGGACGCCTACCATCCCACATCCGACTGTCGCCTTCCCCTTAACCCTTGCGCACAACTGGGATGCATTTATCCGACTTCTACGCAACCCACAAGACTGTGGAGGACGCTCCAAAGTCGTCGAGGTTCTCCACGGCGAAGGGTCCAATGTATTGGTCATAAGGTGCACTGCGGGACCACGAATTCAGTCCGGTGTGTTGCAGAAGCCAGCATTCAAAGGGTATACGGAAACCCAGAAGAGAGGCGCGATGGCCGACTGTTAGACTTGAAGATATGCAGACAAATGTGAGCTTGCTTGGAAGTAATTCTCCTGGTTTGAGGTCCGAAGAGGAGGGATTCTTGTGAGCGACGTGAGCTGTCTGACGTGTTCGCTCACAAACACTGTCGTAATATGCAAAATCGCCGAAACCTACTTCACTGGGAAGGGAGTCGAGATATATATATACAGGACAGAAGGCGACCTATTGTGAGCATTTACTAGCCCAGTGTCGATGGCCGACAACGGCCGCGGTGATATACTACGCGGTCGAACATGCAGAGGCAGTGGTGTATGGTACCTCAGCCGGGACTTCACCCTCCTCCTCACCTGGGACCCCTGAAAACACACGGTCTTGCAACACCATAACGCCGTCATCATCGGAACGCGCAGAGCGAGCGGGATTGATGAAACCTCCAATTGACGAGATGAAACTTGGCGTGCTGTCCCAAGCGTTCCTAGAGGAGTGCAACGGATCGTCGGCGTCGAGCTTGACGACCACATGGTTCGTTTGTTGCAGTTCGAGGAGGAAGCGCGAGATGAGGATCGCCGTGATTCTGCGGACAGAATTTGTGTGAGTGAATGCTTGCAGAATGCGACGACCACCGGCCTGATGTGTGCACATACGGGGTGGTAAATTGAGTGATAAGACTCAGACTGCCGTCACTGTCCCCGCTCGCCTCCTATAAAACGGTATGCATGAATAATGTAGAACGGTGACGCAAGACAGGTCGATAATCACCTCAGCAGCAGAAAGGCCAAGATGCAGGACATTCAGAATGAACAGGATGCTAATGCCCGCATTGAACCAGGTGAGCTGCTCGCATACCTTCGGGACCTTTGCTGCAGGACCTACACAAAATAGATTGTCCCTAAGCAGTAAATCAGACACTGACGTACTTTGGAGAGTGCATAGAGAGACGTACCACCGCGGAAAAGGACGTCTGATAGTGTAAGCCTCTTGGGCTGTCGGAGGTCTGTCAGGGCGGCGCCTCTCAGCTTTGTCCAGGTGATGTAAATGAGTATTATGTCGGCAGCAATGAGCGGTACTCGAGAGACGATCACAACTGTGTGGTTTAGTGCATGAGCGTGTGCAATTGCATACAGTCGCTAGCCAACCTACGCCTTGTACAGCGTCAGTACGAATGTATGCGATGACACTGAACGGGTCAAACCTAAGTACGAGTGCTTCAGTAGCGTTATATGTCGTGAAGCATCCAAACGGCGCAAAGTTCACTCCTGAGTACTGATAGCCATACAAGACCTGCAACATATACCGTCAAGAGTCTGTGTCGGTCCGCATCACTCAGGAACATCAGATAACTCACAAGATTCGCAGCTAATGGTGCTAGAGACAACGCGGCGACGAATAGTCCGAGGGGCTTGCTCCTGCTAAGCACATATGCACGGAGGGCAGAGAACGCTGATTGCGTGTGTCAGGGACCATGACCCAATGACTGAGAGTACGGCTTACCTGCTCCAGGAACGTTTTGCAGTATTCCTACTGCCTGCGTGGCTATGACGAACGAAGAACAGCTGCACACGTCAACAATCATCTTGCAGTAGTCCGAACTATGTGAGGCTTCACACAAACCTCTGAATTTGGTCAGATGTGCCATGGCTCGCACTGAGGCTGCTCACCTTGTCCGAAGGGAAAGGCGCATACTCGACCGATACCATGATATAGTACACCATGGAGATCCACTTGTTTCCGAAGAAGAGGAGTGCCGCTCCGCTGATGCGCTTCGCAGTCCAGAAGTACGCCACTTCTCGATCGAACGTAATGAAGGCATCGTACATGAAGAGAACTAAGGGGAGAGAAAGCATCAGGTCTGCATGGACGAGCTTGCAATGAAGTGGACATACCCGAGGCTGCCAAGACGCAGTATTGGCCTGTGTAGCTGATTGGCGGTGTCAGAAACTTCATTACTCGTGACGAGCAGCCTCAACGGTACGCGACGTACAGAGTGTTATATGCGGCTGCGATAGACGCATCTGAATCGTCTGACATGGCGGACTCGAAGATCCTGACGTCGCTGAGGGCTGAGGAATATTACAAGTTAGCCACGGTACAACCAGCCTTAAATCACGCACGCCGGTCACCATTTAGTACGCCGAACACCGGCATGAGTTGCTCGCATGATGCATCCACCATATCAGACCCCTTCAAACCCACATCGCACGAAAGAGAAGCATTCTGCGAGCGCGAGGCAGTGCCACGTGGGAACGCCGCAGTTGCTTGGACGCGAGCGGGGATCCGGCCAAATGAACAAAGCAAATACCTGGGCCATCCTGAAGGCTCCGCAATCGCAATCGAACAGAGGAGGAACGCAACTACAAAGAGCAACTTGCGCTCATTTGAAATGCCAGCGGTGGCACAGTCGCTGAGCGGATGAGCGGACAGCTCAACAAAATTGATAGAGACGCATCGTGGGGTGCATGAGACAGCATCCGACTGACCTTCGATCAAGAATGGCATGATAGTTCTCGTGGATCGTACGAAGGTGGATCAAGTGAATTACATCTTCATGGGCGCGGTGTCGGCCAACTGCTGGCCGCGATTCCAGATGGCTCAGGAGTGTGGTGAGGGCGACAAGACGGAGGTATTGGTTATTGAGCCGGCCTCAGGAGTGCACGATCAATGCTGAGCGCTGTAAGGCAATGGGGCATGCCCGACAATCGCCCAGCACCGTCTTCCCAATAACAAATCCAACACCGCCATCCAGAATCTCGAGATCGAACAAAGGACATGTGTGATTGCGCCTCCATACGAGCGGCGAGTGACTGCATATTACTTCTCAGCGGAGGAAGGCGGGCGAGGGTGGTGAGCCAAGTGAGAGGATACATACCGGTGTCGACGTTGACGGGTAAGTAACGATACAACACACTTGGATGCTCGAGCAGATGCACTGAGTATCGAGCCGCCAGGACGAGACAAGCGAAGACGCAGATCAACAAGATGCGAGGAGCACAGCGGGAACAATGTTCGTACATGAGGAGCATCAGTAAACCCGCATATTTATTAGTGAATATTAGTGAATATTAACACATCTTAGCGGGACTTGTACGCATGCTAAGTCGGCAAAGATGTGCGAAGATGTAAGACGGAAGTAGCTTCCAAGACGGGAGCTGAGGGGCAAGCAAGACACGCAAGACATACTAAGATGGGTGGGTTGAAATGATATATAATTATTGGATTGAGTGAACAGCATATACGATTACAGGTGTACATATAGTACTTAGACTAACAGGTACTATGTAGCTACTCAGGACGGCCATCGGTGCGGGAGGACCAGTCGTTCTTGGTCTTGATGCCGTTGCTGTTTGGAGGCGGCACTCCAGTCGGCGTTGGAGTATCCAGAATGGGCCAGAGCGAGAGCTCACAGCAGAGAGCTCATAGGAGAGGGCAGCAGGAGAGAGGAGAGAGTGCGGCACTGGTGAGAGAGACCCTGATAGCGCCCAGTGTGCGTCTCTGCCTCGAGATGGGGGCAGGCTGCCTTGTCGTAACCAGCGTGAGAGTTGGAGCCAAAGGGATTGGTACGAGAAGAAACCCGAGGAGGTTTGGGTCGAGCGGAGGTCGAGAGGGACGCGCGATGGGAGTTGAGGCAAGCGGTGCTGATCAGACGGCATGGGCCAGAGCGTGACACGTCGAGGGCGACCAGATGCGACCAGATGCGACCAGGACGAGGCGTCGGTGGAGTGCGACTACTCAGGGCGTGTAGAGAGGCAACTAAGGGCGCGGAGGGGACAGTTCACGGTACTCACCGTATTGGCAGACACGTCCTATCCTCCAAAACCTCCACCACGGACTTGAGAGCAGGTAGCGTGTTACAACGGGTCGCTCCAACGGCAGTCTGGGTCAAGAGCCCCTGCCAGACGAGGGCGTGCCGTACGAATCTGCTTGGCGGTCTGCACGAGTTCAAAGCAGTCGGCACCTTGGATTCTGACGTGTCGCCCAGGGAAGTGTCGATCTGGAGGAGGACGTTGAGCCCGGTCGTTCTGCATTGTTCAGCGCAGTGGGGCCTTGCGTGAGAGCAGGGTCTGGGGGATGTAGAGCTTTGGGATGGCTGTTCTGACTGTTCTGGAGTATGTAGAGCGAGGCACATCACGGAGTCAGCAAAAAGTTGAAGTCGAACACAAGCGCTAACAGGCGCGTATTCAGTTTAGGGTAGGCTTGGACAATACTTCGCACCTCAGCAAGCTCTTTGTCCCTCTTCGTCCGCCTCCTTGGCCTGGAAACTTGGCTCCAAAGTCCGTCTTCCGATTCTGGGCATCGACTCTTGTCCGGAGTGCCCAATACTGGTATCAAAACATGAATCACCAGGCCGCTTCGTCCATCTGGGTGCCGTAATGTCCATAAGTTGACTGCTTATGAGCCCATGCCCGGTAAGTTGTATGTTCACGCGTAATATTGAAGTTGCTGAATATCCTAATGGGTTATATGTGATTATGCTGATTCACTTGAAGTTCTGTAAGTATCGTGTCCGTCTTTGGAGATTAGGAATCTTGTTGGACTTCGACGTCTTAGTGAACTTAGTAGATTGTATCAAGATGCCTAAGATGGCTAATAAATTTCGGGCTTTACTGATGCAGGGTGTCGCCACTATCGCGTTGTCCCCGAGAGTGGACGGGAAGTGGACGCGAGGAGCGCCGGGCGCTCGCGCGGAGTGCACGGCTAGACAGCACGCGAACGTGCAATGACTTTGGGAGAGGTGTGTGCGAGTCTTCGCGGCGGAGGGCGATGTAGTCTCGTCGCGCTCCGGCGTATTTGGGTGGCGTCTGCTGTTGGCCGACGTTCGCATCCGCACGAGTAGTCTGAATCCTGATCATACGCGCATGTAGCATGGAATGGGCTTATTGGAGAGAAGGTTCGTGGTGGCCTCAATGAACCTGCGCGTCGAGGACTATATGCACACCCCACCTATCCCCGGAAACTCGGGCTGCCTCTCCTTCTTCTCCGAGATCTCCACGGTCGATGACGTTCATGGGATAGCCGCGTCCCCTGGAGGACGCCTGCCTGGACTGTTCACGACTGTGGAGGGCTTGAGTGATCGCCGCAAATTTGCATGCATTCCGCCGGAGTCAAAGAAGCATTCGTGGTCATGTCAGCGCTCTCAAGAACTCGCTCTGGTCCAGGTCGAGGGCATCCCAGTGAGTCCGTCCGCTTCTGGGTGACGGGACGGGATGGGCTCAACGCAACGGTGGATCGGCAGGAGCATGCCGCAGAACATGCCGCACTAACACGTCCTATCATCACATCGCATCCTCGTCCCAGCCTCACATGTCAAGAGAGCCTTCCCGCCATGCCAAGCCGGCGTCCATACTGTCATCTCCTAGACTTCCAGCTAGTTCGGTGGGCTTCCAGTCCGCACATTTTCGATAGCCTGCGGACCTTCGGAGGTCCGGACAAGGCGTGCAGGTTCGACGTATGTGTGGAGGGAACCAGCCTGTACCTGGGCGGCGACGTGTGCACAGGTTTCGCAGAAGTGCACCCGAACTCTACGGCAAGATGCACATTAGCTGACGGCCTCGCTCGCAGCCCGCATCTTTATAGTCTTTTAACAGACGATGCTTGCCTCTTGAGGGAGAAGGCAGACATTGGACTCGACGTGCAGTCGTCAACGAAAGAGAAACTCGCGAGGGCCGCCCGTAGTAGCGCGGGCTTGCCTGTTGAGGCGTATTCAGCTCCGCGCAGGTCCGGTTCTTGATGAATGTGGTCCGTACAATCTCGCAAACGTCGAGCCCTCCGCGAGTCTGGGATGCGTGTCCAAGACGGTCGCAGGCATGGCTGTCGGAATGTTTCTCTGGAGGATTCGGTCCCATTGTGTGACTGGGTCAGGATGCGGGAGATGGGACTGTGATAATAAACGAACGCATCCGAGCTCAGACGTGCTGGGCAAGTAGCACCTGGTTGCACGAAGTCCCGAGAACAGGTGAATATAACGGGAGCGATGCGACGCTCGGGGCGTGACGTACCTGCAGAAAGCCTCCGAGCGAACTGAAGTACCAGCTTGCTCGAGCCCATGCTAAGCTAATGCCAGACTCCACGAGCGTGCAAAGTGCTGACTCCAGCTGAACGACGGGGCCGTATCGTCGTGCTGACGGTCATATCACTGCGCACAGATGTGGGTGTGAGCTGGACGGTGATAGGTGACACCAACGGCAGCAGCCGTGGCGTGTCGCGCTGCTCTTGTCGACTCGGAGTGCGAGTTAGATCTTGGCGCGTGTCTGGCCCTAGTTTCACGGGCGGCAGGTCCTGAGAGACCTCGCACGGGCATGGCGGCGGACAGACGACGCGAGGAACAGAGATTCGATAGGAGAACGGCAGACGACGCGTATGGAGTTGAGCTGAGGAGAGCGCGACGAGTCGATGACACGAATACGAGCTGAAAGGACAGCGCAGTAGGAGAGGACGTGGCTCGAGGTGGACGAGCGAAGGGCGCGAGTGCAAGTGATGTCATTCAGTACTCAGTCCGAAACGCCTCTCTGTACGGCTGAATGCCCGGGCTCTGGAGAGTTGGCCGCCGTGTCCGGCGGACGCCAAGCCAGCAGGTGATCGGATCACCGGCATCTGAGGCGCCAACGTGCCTCGTGGACAGTCGTCATTGCATACTGAACTTCAGCCTACTTCAGCACTCATGCCGCACTTCTGAAGCGCGGTAGTAGATCTTCGCCCTCCTCCGGGCCTGACTCCCCTACATGTAACACGTATCTAGTGCAAAACATGTCGCAATATGCATCAGTAAGGGTCCTTGCCACAGTGCGAGAGACAGGTCAGTAGAACCTCTCACATCTTACGCACCCCTGGTCTCGAATGCCGCACCGCTGCATCCATGCGACACTTGCGGTACTGGCCTGTCTGACAAGTTCCGCACAAGCATATCTTCAGTGTCGCACTGCTGAAGCGGTCCGTGACTTGCAGAATGAACATGTCTGTCAACTCCCGCACACCCGACCTCAAGTGCCGTACTGCTGCAGCTGTGCGACACTTGCGGTACCGACCGGTTTGACAGCCTCCGCACAGGCACATTTTTAGTGTCGCGCTGCTGTAGCGATTCGTGACATCTGGCGCCGACATGCCTGATGACTTCCGTATACCTAATTCCAAGTGTCGCACTGCTGCAGCCTGCGCGATACTTGCGGTACCGACAGGTACCGTCCAGTCCAATAACTTTTTTTTTTTTTTTTTTGGTGGAGCGTATTTGCCATTAAACCGCATTGGTCCCCATAGGGGCTTATCGTACAGTTTGTGGTTAATTAACCAGGCACGCTAAGTGGTTCGTCCGAGGCCTGTAGCCCAGGGCGAGCCACCGTGAATAAATAGGTTGAGAATAAATAGGATAAGGTGTCCACCGCGAGGAAATGCATTTACGCACAGAGTGTGGGACTCCAAGCAGTGAGGGTAAGGGGAAGCGATACGCAGGCCATCGCTTTCCCTTACTCTCCCCGCTTAATACCCACTAAAACCCCGCTATCCACCACCCAGTTATCCGGTAAGTCAGATCCATTATCCAGAATTGGCGTCCATATTCTTTTCACATCAGACGGCTTAAGGGCTCTTTTTCCTTTGGCTAGAGCCGCCGTTCTCCGATCTAAGTTCAGTCTTGACTCTAATGTCGCGTAGAGACGGTTAGTAATTTCCCTCTCCGTGAATTCCTTTCCTTCGTTTTGAATTACTCGCTCACATCGCAGTCTCCAGATCAGGTGCAAAGCTTCCGTCGCCAGTATGCACCATAAGTTTTCGATTGCCGTTCTGCGAGCACCGCCCGTCGTCCTAAAAACCGCACACGCCGCGCCGAAGGTTGTGCCCCATGATGGTGCGTACCATTCTGCCTTTGTCAGGAGCCAGATCTTTTTCAGTAGTCCCCATACTAACTCTTGACCCACCGCCACACACTCTAGTGTAATATGCGACATCGACTCACACTCTCCGCATCTATTGCATAGGGCTCTCAATTGCAAATCCGCCGACATTTTAGGCCTTAACCAGTGTCTTCCTATCATATAGCCGTCATGTATCGCCATCCAGATGAACTGCGACGCCGCGCTCGATACGTGCCTTGAGCGTAGTGACCTCCAAACCGACTCGTTCCGTACGTCCATGCCGTAGACAGCTTTTACCCTGGTCACGATTCTGTCTAGGTTGGCCACCGCACTAGGTCTTTGCTTGACTTTCAGATTCTCTCTTGCACGTATCGCTTGGTAAGCTAGTTTCTGTGTAATTGACTGAAGTTTTGCCCCCGAGACCCGGAGAGCAGCAGGGACATCGAGACAGACCTGGTCGCCGTTCTCCTTTTCAGCCCCAGTTGCCGCCAGCTTATCAGCCTCCTCGTTACGCGTGTGCCCGCTATGGCCCTTGACCCATTTCAGCAACGTATGTGCTTTCCTCATTCTCAGTTTCGCCACCGCGATGCGGGTAAGATTCGCGTTTTCTTGGAGAATATAACCTTGATTCTCATGCCTTCGTCTCCACTTAGTTAGGGCATCCATCGATGTTTGTGAGTCTGTCTCTAGATGTATTCTCGATCTGACATCCGCGGTCGTTGCTGCCAGGATTATAGCCACGATTTCGCCGGTTTGATTGGACTGCTCCACTTCCTTTGGGAGTCTGCAACTCTGGTTTCGTTCCGGGTGGTCTTCCACATAAACTCCCGCCCCCGCTTGCGCTCTACTCTCGCTGTTATATATACAGGAGCCATCTGTCGCGAGCGTCATTATTGTCCCGTTCTCCTCGACTTCCATATTCAGGCCATCATTCGAGACTTGCTCAGCTGCCGTGAAGATGCGCAGGGCTTGCCCCAGGTCTCCGTACGTGGTCACCCGTCGGTCAAAAGGTACAGTATCTCCATTTCCGTTTTCTCGTAGTGCGAGCTCCATATCCTCTTTTTCATAGTCTTCCGCTTGTCTCATCAATGGGTTCCATTTTGTCGGTAGCGTGTCAAGCATCTCTTTGGCTCTGACCGCGCATAGGTGCGGGTTTAGGCATTCAATCTGCGATCTGAGGTGAGAGCACCTTGCACATTTGCATACGGCACTCCCTTTATGTCTATTTTCACCCAGGATTTTCGCTAGTTCGACGAAGTCTCCGACTGTTACAGCCTTATGTCTCTCAATCAGACAGGTAAGGAGTTTTGAGGGCTTTGAGAGACGACTCTGCTTAATATGGTCCGCATAGGCATGATCCCACATTGGCATTGCCCTCAGTATATCTCTTGAGAAAGCAAGTCCTTCCAGCCGCAGTCCATACTTAACTGCGACTTTCATCATCCCCGTTATCTCGTCGGGGAGTCCTCTCACTTTTGTACTCCATCTTTGCAGGTATTGGTTAATACGTAGAGTTTCTAGTCGCAGTCTGCAGTTTTTAGGGACGTGTTTCGCCATCATGTCATCCACCAGGAAAGCCCAAAGTGGACGCTTGTCGCTGAGATCAAGGTACGCTCTAAGCCACATAACATCTATCGCTTCATTCCTGGACTCTAAGTGAATCATGCCTAGACCGCCTTGTTCGACCGGAAGACATACATGATTCATTCCTACCGGTGTGTTATGCCTATCGTCCCATAGATAGCCTCGTATGATCTTGTTAAGTTGTTTGAGAATCGATTTCGGCATTCGCTGAACCGTTGTCAGGTATTGCGTCATTCCAGCCACTATCATTTGAACGACATGCTTCTTTCCTTGGACCGTCGCATGGCCAGCCTTCCATCGGGCTATAACGTTCATCAGGGGTTGCCTCATTGCCACAATCTTCGTGAGTACTAGCGACCACACGTCCGCCTGGCTAACCCCGTTCCCAAAGAAAGCCCCAAGTATTCGTACCGCTTCCCCTTCTTGCGCCACATGGACCCCTCGTGGGTAGCATTTCCACGCCCCAGTTCTCTTATACGTCTCTGCCATCTCTTTCCTGTGGGTCAGGCTTCCTATCGGAATAATTTCCATCTTACTGATGTTGAACTTTGCCTTCGCCGCAGAACACCACGTGTCCAGTACGTCCTGGAGGGTCTGGAAATCATCTCGACATGACAAGTATACTGTCGTATCATCCGCAAAGAGGACCGCCTTGAGTATTTCCGAGGTTCGTGGTATACTGAAACCTTCAATCCTAGACTTTCGGATCATCGCCGATAGTGGCTCAATTGCCAGGTCAAATAGAAGGCACGACAGCGGGTCTCCTTGCCGGACGCCTCTGTAGACTAAGTAAGCCTTGCTTAGGATCCCATTTACCATTACTGACGTCTTCGCGTTTCTGTAGAGCGATTTGATCATTTTTATGAAGGTATCCGGAATGCGGAAGCGTTCTAGGACTCTCCAAAGGTAATCATGTGCAATTTTGTCATATGCTTTCTCCTGGTCGAGAGCGACGATGGCTCCATCCTCCTCGTTCGCCTCTGTCCAGTACATCATCATTCTTGCTAGTTGGGTGTGATTATGGATTTTACGTCCTGGTACGAAACCTGCTTGCGCCTTATGTATGATTGCCGGCGCGACATCTGCCAACCGTACAGCGAGCGCCTTGCTTAGGAGCTTATAGTCGGTGTTTAGCAGGGTAATCGGGCGATAGTTGACTACTCTCGTCCTCTCGCCTTTCTCTTTGTAGATTGGTGCGATCCATCCGTTCGCGAAAGACGTGCGCGGATCAACCCCGTTGACCCTTATATCCTCAAAGGCTGCCGTCAAGAGCTTTACTACGTCAAAGTCCGAGCGGTTTCTGAAACGGGAGTCCTCGATGTGCCTTGCATGTAAGGCTTTCCATAGTTCAAAGGGGATTCCATCTAATCCTGGGGACGTCCCATTCTTTGCGAACTTCAGCGAGAGGAGACATTCCTCATAGGTTATTTCAGCTCCGAGTTCATCTGCCTGGTCCGGAGTCACCACGACCTCGATGCTTTCTAGAGCTTCCGCAATATCATGTTCTCTTTCTTCCGGGGACTTAACCGTCTCGTCGTCTCGCTGGACCTTCATATGGTGCGTTTTTGCCATCTCCGCCATTCTCACCGAGTCGCACTCATACAGCTTTTCTCCGGCTACCCCACGCTGGTCCTCCTTTTCGAAAGCCGAGATCACGTCTCTCGGGCTGCATTCCCGGTGTAACCTCTAGTGATGCAGGGTCCGGTTGCAGGACCGGTCAATAACTGCAACTGAACCGGAACCGCAAGCAAAAAGACCGGACCTCAACCGGAAACTTACCGGTCCAGTCACAGTTCGGTTACCGGTCCTCACTTATCAGCCAGTCAATAATAACCGGTGGAACCGGTCCTGACCGGTCATTAACCGGGTTGCCACCACAGAGGCTTGAACCGACATGCACTTCAAAATGACAATGATTATCGGACCTTAAACCAACTGGGCCATAACAGCTTACCATATAGCAATGTTATTGACCAGTTATTGTGACTGTGTGCAATCTAATCTGCTCTTATCTGGTCTTATCTTC
>ML211332.1:0-35587 GCA_004369055.1 Polyporus arcularius HHB13444
GTCCTGTTCGTGCCACAGAGCCTGCGAGACTTACCTGAGATGCTGCAGCGGCAGCTGTACACGCTCCAGACCCGGTCGGATGAGCTGGGCAGCGGGAACGGCGGGGACGGCAGGAAGCGGCGGGCGGGACGGCGGGGGCGGGTTCTACAGCGAGGGGGACATTTTACAGCGCGGATCAAGGTATGGGAGGCCGAACGAGGGTGGTTTAACAGCGAGAATCATTCGACAAGCTGCCGAGGTCGCCGAGTGAGGTGGTTTAACAAGGCAGGGGCGCTGTCGAACCGCGCTGGAGCTGAGAAGCGCCGTACCATAGCTCTGGTACCTCGGCAAGTCCCGGGGACGAGGGTTTCACAGCCCGGTCGGTTTTATAACCTCCCGAGGTCGTGAAGTCGTTTTACAAGGGCCCGGGGGCGGTAATAGGGACCGGGGTACGGTTTTACAATGCTCGGGGCACGGTAACACACCAGAATTACAATTGAGGTTGTTTTACAAGGTCATATGACCCCTACATAAGGTTGAGGAGGTTATACAATGGGCATGGGCATTGTAAATAACACTCTCGGTAGGTTTTACAACAGCTGGTAGGGTCACTGACAGCATCTATCAGGGTTTTACAATTGAAGGGGACCATTGTAGCACAATACTGCCCAAGATGTTTGATAATACAATGGTGAGCAGCTCCAGCATTATGCTAACAGCAGGTTCCAGGGGTATTGTAATACAATGGTGGAGCCTATAGGTGCAGCCGGCTGTCCGAAAAGCGGCAAGGTATGTACGTACTGTATTCTGTACTCGTCGAGAGTGTCTGACGTCATTGTTTGTTTGTACTCGCCGACGGCGCTACGCAGGCCGTACTGTACCTCCTCCTCAGCGCTGAGCCCTCTTCCTGAGTCCCCGATGTTCGACTTCTGCCTTCCCCTCTCTTTATGCGGACGAATTATATGTGCTCATATCGCGCGGTCCATATCTGGGCACCTGCCGCTCTGCACTCCTCTCGCAAGCCCCACAGCTCAGCCTCGCGCCGGTACGCAATCCTCGCGTACAGCAGTGGAGCCACGGTGAGTTCGTCGTACTGTTGTCTTCGCGGTCACAGACTACGATTCGCTGCGGGTCTATCGCATTCTCTTCTGTCCCCTAGAACTAGGCGATTCCACTTCATCCTTGTACGCTTTGCGCGCGTCCTGCCTGGCGCCAGTCGTCGTTACGTTCAATGGACCATCGTAAGCATCTTTCCCCCGTGTCAGTGTACATAGATACTACATCACTGTGGGTATCATTTGCCTAGTTCCTCCAGCTTCGTGAACTTTTCGATCTCCTGCTTCCAGCGGGTCCAGCCGTCCACTGGGAACTTGCCGCCCTTGGCGAAGAAGTCCTTCTGAGACTGAAACCCGCACGCTCGCCATCGGAACAGCCCGCCGGCTGTATATTGTGTGAAGGAGTAACGGCTCTCGCCCTCCTGGATCGCCACGTTGGAGTGACGCAGAATGGCCGAGGGCAGCAGTATCAGGGAGCCTGCTGGGAATTCGACGTAGATGTTGAGGTCCCATAAGACGAGGTGACCTCCCAACTTCGAATCGAAATTCCCAAGCGCAACCACGGCGCACCACCCAGGTGCGTAATTCAGATGGTCCGTGTGGGTGTAGGTCGCTACCTTGCCTCCGAGGTTGAACGTGGTTGCGGCGAATACGTTCTTGCGGAAAGGAGGTTCCAGCCCTGGGTCGCGGTCGAGTAAGTCCTTCATACACGCGCGATATTCCTGGTGCAATTTGCGCCCGTATAGCTTGAAGGAGGCTTCAATTGGGTATTAGCACGAGGGGTACTGTCACCACCGAGTAGGGTGAGAGCATACCGTCGACGAACCCAGCCAGACGGCGGAAGTTGGGGTCCTCGCACAACCTCTTGACGATCTCCTCGTTATGCGCCGAATGCGAGAAGTTCGATACGCGCTGTCTCCCCGATGAGCCGGGTATCCTGCCAAGTACTAGATGACTCACCGTCTGTCCTCCCCCGAAGGAATATCCTCCACTCACGTTCTGATGCGGGCCGCGTCGCGTGTTTGGCTTCCCTTCAGGTTGGTACTTGGCACCCTCTTCGACGAGCACATCCACCGCTGCTCGACACAGGGCATCCCAGTCCTTCGCACCGCTTGGGCGCCCGACCAGCACCATGAAGATTCTTCCCGAGGAATCAATGAATAGGATTGGCGAACTGCAGGCCGTCGCCCCACCATCAAAACATGGCTCCCCTCGAGCGAATACAATTCACTCACACGCCATCCCACTCAATGAGTCTCATCTTCAATTGTTTTAACTCGTCCAGGGTGTAGGTTTTGAGGTCCTCGGGTGTCGGACGCAGCAAGCGTCCCATGAAGCCCGTGCTCGCGACAGAGAAGATCTCTTCCTGATCTCCGTCCCTGCGCCCGCGTGGTCCCGCTCCTCGACCGGCGTGCTGGCAGAGATCGCCGTCAACTTGAATCGTTGTTATCTTCTCCAGAACCTTCAGTGCGACTTTCTTGACATGCCTCTCCTCCTCGTCCTCCCGCTCGGCCATCCTCTTCTCGTATCGCCACTGCGTAAAACGAGCCTTACCTCTTGCCGCCTTCTTAGTCTCTCCGTCTTTTGGTGGACGTGCTTTCTTGCGAGGCGGGTCGGGAATCGTGGTCGACTCGCGTGGCGAGTCCTCGACCCCTGCGGAGGTGGTGGGCTGGACATCGTTGTCGCCCAGGGAGGCGTCATCGGGATCGTCGACCTCCGGGATATCCTCGCCGCGAGTCTCCGCCTGCAGAATTAGATCCAGGAGGTCTATATCTATCTGTATGCCATCGGCGTGCACCCACTGGCGTCGAAGGTCTTAGCTGGGCGTTCATACTCGAGACTTTGCATTGGCCTACTTGGGTCCCCGTCTCCTCCGTCGTCCTCGCTGTCCCGTCCAGCTGCTCTGTTGCCCGAGTTGTCAACGGTGTCGCGGTGAGAGGTTCTTGCACATCGACTGATAGAGTCACCAGTGCACCAGTCAATCCGGCAGGTCTGGACACGGTCGAGGTCGAGCGAGGACGCACCGCTGTCGCTACGCCTCCTTTTAGTGCCGGACTGGCGTGTGGGACTGGCCGGTCCTATGTTGCTGCCTGCGTCAGCGGGGCGCTGCTACACATCGCGCATATACGAGCGCGCTGTGTGTACTCACCACGGCCCCTTCCCAGAATACCATGGCATCGATTCATGCCTGTCGTCGCTGGAGGGTTGTGCACGAATATGGAGACACCGGCCGCGAGGGCGAAGTACAGGGTGGAGTGCTGAAGAGTTTAGGTGGAGACGCGATGCACGCTGAGACAGCGCCGCCCCAATGCCGCTGCCCCACTCGCTAATATCGCACATCGGGCTCCCGCTACTGTCACACGCGCGGCCTCTGGGTCTATGGGTTTCGACCATACGTATCGCGCACAGCTTAATGACCCTCTGCCGTTCGAGCCCGACCTCGATTTGGACGGACTATGTGCTCCGGGGGTCGTGTACTCACTATGCATACAGTTCACCCGCATCACGCAATGCCAACGCGCTGTAGTGCAACTCCTCACAGGACTACTTCGACACTCGACTCATACATGACTCGCTACAAGTTGTGTAGGGGACGCGCAATAAAATGGATAGCCTCCAGCCTGAACGTCACATCGCCCTCCTCTTTACCAATGGAGCACTCGACATAGACGGCGTCTTCTGGGCGCAAGGATGTGAACGCCATGAGCTCCTCCATTCCTGGCGGCGCCAACCTGTTTCCGGCCCAGAAAATGTTGTCGAAGGCCTGACCCAGGTAAAGCTCCGCTATCACTACCCACACAATCTGGTCAAGTAGAAGACTCGCTGCGTACCTGGTTATGCCCGCCCAACTGGCGAGTCAGCTCTATCCCCCGATCTGCAACCTCTACGCGGCGTTCACCACTCGCTCCCGGGGTTTCTCGCATGACCGTATCGAAGCACGTACCTTGCCCTCCCCAATGGCTCTTGAGGCGGTTCAATGCGGTCACATCCACCTCGCGCAGCAGCTCGATCTCCACAACGAACCTCGGCGGCGACCCTACGTCCATATGGAAGTACCCGGACAGTAGCTGCCCCACCATGACCACGCGGGCCGGTTTGGGGCCGTACATCACCTGTGGTGCCGCCTCAGGCCATGCACAAGTGTCGGGGCGGAACTTGGTAATCGACCACTTTCCGTCCGTAGGATTGTCGCTCTCAAGGTACCGTCTGACACGTCTGCTCTTTCATCAGCATCATGAGCATCGCTGCATGCGTTGCACACTACGGAAGACTCACTTTTTGTCCTTGTCCGTAGCCCAGTCCAGCCTGACGTCTATCTCGTCGGGGCATCCGAGCGTCCTGGTTGCGCCGGGATCATCGCTCGCGCCGATGACAGTTATGTCGTCGTCCATCTCTAGTTCATCTGAGCCACGCTCGGAGGCGATGTCCGCCACTTCTTCGATGTCGGCAGGCATGGGTGAGAAACTCGAGCGGAGGTTGTTGTGATGGAGGATGAGGCGTTGTCGAGCACACGACGGTGAGTGCGAGGTCACTGAACACTTTGGGGCTGCCGCAATCCTGCCGTCTCTCGTGCCCTTGGCGCGCGTGCTGGCTTCAAATTTCGGCAGGCATTTTGGTTTGCGTAAGTGGCGAAGAAGCGGACAGCGTGGTCTCTATCCGCGCGACTGCTACGCGGTTATATATTTCGCTGTAAGATACTCTCGCATAAGCACCAGCCACTGCGCTGTGTGGTTCTCTGATCAAACTGTCACCTGGGGCTACGTTTGTATCGGAGCCATGGCAAGTCCTACTTCATGTACAGTCCATGTATGAGTGTTCGCTCTCGTTGTTGCGCAACCCGCTCCGTCACAGGTGCGGGCCTGCTTGTGAAACGTCGCCGTAAGTGTCCCATATGGGGCCGGCCACGGTCACGACAGGAACGGGGTCTTTTCATAGGGAAGTTAACCCTGGGTTATCTACAGACGGCCGTTGCCATCCGTCGCCTCGTATCTGCCGTGATCATCATCAGACTGATCAATTTGCTGATATCCTGTCCCCCCACGCCGGCGGCGACTGTGCGCGCGCAAGGTACCTACCGCCGCGGCCCCGCCCATTATCCTTTCAACTTATGCTAGTTGTTTGCTTCAGCGGCGAGTAGCTGCGCGAAGTCAGCAGTTAGGCAGTCGCGGGGACTGCACACGCGCGAAGTCTCTCCGCCTTGCAGCGCGGTCCATCAAGCCTCACGATGCCTTGGCAGGGCGGCTGGTGGTCGAACGCGAGCGCCTCGGTTGAACCACTATCCACTCACGCCGACCCCATCTAGATGGTGGCGATGCAAGAAGCCGCCATCTCGATGGGGGACGCGTGCCCATTCTGGTTGTTCTCCGTCGCCATATCCTTGCACGCATACAGTCCTCTCGTCTCCTCTCGTCTCCTCTCGTCCTTTCAGATCTCGCACCACACGATACCACACGAGCCGCGTACTCAAGCACTACCATCGCGCAGCGTCGGCTTGGGTCACCGGTGATGAAATGAGGAGCTCAAAAACACTCGGCGTCACTCCAAGCGCCCCCATGTCGTCAAACAATTCTTGCTATCGGCCGCAGCCGATCTGCGCGTTGCGGTGACCCCGCGCGTACAGTCTTCATCTTGTCGCGGCCCGCCTATCAATCTACGCCCACATGGCGAGTCTAATCATCATGTCCGTCAAGACGCCATCAGGTGAGCGTGATTCCTTTCTTTCTGGAGCTATAGTTATGCCTATCGATGCATGTCAGTTCATGCCTGCCACGAAAGCGCGCTACGAAACAGGCAGCGATGTTAACGGCCAACATCGCACCGGTCTATGAAGCTATCGCCTTCCCCGGCAGCGCTATCGCATTGCCCAATCGAACGCATTCAATCAGGGCCCGCGAGGACGCGTTCAGATGCCAAACATGCATTGCCTTGCAGAGGGTACTTGCGGGCTATCATGTACCGCGGGTATGGCACTTCGGCAATCACGTCGCACCCACATGGCGAGTTTATTCAAATTGGTTTCGCTAGATCGCGCTGAGGCAGACCCGCAACAGCCATCCGCAACATCGTTCTACGGTCCTTATACTGTATTTCCCGGTCGATAAGACCAAGCATCGATCAGCCTCGTGAACCCGCGACGTCCACCCCCAGGAATGTGTTCACTGTTCAGGCTGCGCGGCCCAGCAGGTGAGGCCCGTCAGCAGTAACTCTTCGATTTCATTGTCCTGATACGCCATGTGCTCGCTCATATCATCGGTCCCTGATCACCAGATACAGTTTCATTGCGTATTCCTTTTCGGCCCTGCGGCTCAGGCTCGCCCTCGCGGTCAGTCTGCTTCGTGAGGCCGGCACCCGGGGCTCCTCCGTCAACTCTCACTTCCGCTCACCAACCTCGTCTCCACGCTCCGAACAGTCGCTAAGGACCAAACCCCGGCAGTCCGTTTGTGCCCCCCGACCCAGCATTCTCCGTTCACATACCTTCATTATCCCCGCCGTCATTCTGTACAGCCCGACCGGTGACTCTATACGGCTTGAATTGCCTAGTGCCGTCCCTGCAGCACTCTCACACCGCCAGCGTCGGGCAAGGACGTCCTGTCCGTTCAGTACCGTGGTGAGTGGCCCGTTTAGCCCCATGTTTTCCCTTCGTCCCCGTCCCGCTGTCCACCCGCACTCGTTCGGTGGCACCCCGACCTTGGAAACCCCGAACTGAGCCCATGGACTCGCAAGAGCAATGACCGTTCATTATGATGTCCACCGAGCACCTCTCCGACCTTGGAAAGCCTCGGCGGGCTTGGACTGACCTTGTCGCGCGTGCATCCGACCTTGGAACCCGCGAGATGAGGGGTCCTCCCTCCCCTATCGGATGCTCCGCCGACTGTGATATGTCTCCGACCTTGGAAACTGCAGTGGCGGGGCGCCGTTCGATCCTTCATCCCCCTGCTGACGCGTGCCGGCTGACTTACCATTCCGCCCGCCCGTAGGTCTGTGCCACCCACAAGCCTTCGTTCTGCCCACCGACGTCTGTTATAGCCCAGCTTGCGAAGCTATCACCCTTCAATTCCCTCGTGCCACCCTCGGCAGACCGCGACGCAGCCCGCGTTCTGCAAGACCGTCTTCACCGTCTTCCGCGTTGAATGGCGTGGTGAGTGCCCCGTTCAGCTTTACGCCTGTCCCTCCTCCCACGTCCCACCACCCATTGGCAGTCGTTCGGTGGCACTCCGACCTTGGAAACCCTGGACTAAGCCGGTGCACTCGCCAGGGGACTGACCGTCCCCGAGCATGCCCGCCGAGCACCTCTCCGACCTTGGAAAGCGTCGGCGGGCTTGGACTGACCTTGTCGCGCGTGCATCCGACCTTGGAACCCGCGAGATGAGGGGTCCTCTCTCCTCTATCCGATGCTCCGGCGACTGTGATATGTCTCCTACCTTGGAAACTGCAGCGCCTGGGCATCGAACCAGACTTTATCCCCCTCCGTACGCGCTCCGACGACTGACGATTTCGCCCGCCCGTAGGTCTGTGCCAAGGACGTAGCGCACGTCTTATTGCGTCCGAGCAACATGCTTCGTCTATGCGTTGAACACTCTCTTGCCCGTCATCTGGCCCGGTTCTGCTCGCTGGAGAGCGTCGCCAGGTGCCTTATCTCGCCTCCTTCCTCCTCCGTCCGTCGATTGAGCGCTCCCTCCCAGCCATCGCTTTGCCATGCAATGTACTCGTACCTCTGCCCATGCCCGCTTCATGTTAACGTGTAGAATTTTAGCCCGAGGGCTCTTTCGAAACAATAGTTATACGTCCATTGCACCCGTGCACATGCGTTATCTACCCGTTCAAGATCGTCTCGTGGTGGGTGATTGCACTCCAGGCACCTATCCCCAAACAGCCTCCAACGCAGGGGCGTAAGCTCATACGCCACTCCACCCTTGTCTTGAGTATGTCCGTCTGCAGCGGGCTCGTCCGTACGCAGAGGCTCCCGGCATCCAGGATACTGCGGCGCTGCGCAGGACACAGAAACACCATCGCTCCACAACCGTCCACCTCCATGTCGCACCACTGTCGCGGCGATAGACGGATGTCAAATCCGCGTCGAGTGTCGCGCTTGATGACGACCGAGATGTCCTCCTGGCCTAGCCTTCGAGCGATGCGGTCGGATGGTGTGGTACCCATGAGAACCCGACGTCTGAAAAGTAGGCGGGGATAACCACAGCCGCTGTACAGGCGGTTGGTGTACGCAACTCGGTGGCTGCCCCATTGCTGGGTAATGGGAAGCAACGCATCCCCTGTTTGGCTTCGGTACACCAGGATGGCACCGGTGGAGGTGGTAAATAGGACAGCGGCTCGCGTGCCCGGCCCTTCGCGAATAGCAGCGTGCGCGGGCAAAAGGGAGAGTGATATGGAGGAAGGATGAGATTTCGCGGGCTGTTGGGTAGCACCTTGAACTTCTATGAGGTTATTCTGTAGGTGCTTCCAAGCCGTTCGGCCAGTGGGCAGGAAGAGCTCGAGGTGCGTCGGGCGGATCTCCATGTCTCGCAGTAGTTGTGCGAGAGCCACGTCTCCTCCGACATATCCTCCGAGCTGGGTCACCAAATCCAGCAGAGATGAGGGATCCCTCGCGAACGGCGCTATGTGGGAGGTAAGGGTGTCCTGAAGGTGTTCGGAGACCGAGGCCAGATAGAAATGAGATGTTCTTCTGAGCTTGATCAGAGTGGGGAAATCAAGACGTCCGCATATTTGGTGAACAACGGAGGGCGGGAGATGGTCCAGTGTTGCCATGGTGGACGAGGTACGAGGTGGCATGACGGAGCGCGTCAACGCAGCACATCCCAACACGCCCAATCTCTGCTCATGAACACATCGTGGCCGGACGCTACGACGCCGTTGAACTCTCCACCTCGCGCCGTAAAGGAAAACATGATCATGCAATGCTATCGACTACATAACGACTCCCCACTCTTGGCGACTACAAAGCAACGCCTGGGGCCGATGTCCGTCATCCCACCGCTCAAAGCATCTCGACCAGCTGTCGTAGCACCGTATTGGCTCCGGGCTTGACGGATGCGAGGTTGCCGTGGCATCCTATGCCACATACTCGCCCACCCCTCCACCAGCAGACCGTGTATTCTTCAACCAAGTCCAGCGCGATATGGCCTACGAGCGGTGGTCGACACCGCACGGGGAACAGATGCCCGGCGACGCAATGCTTGTCACCGAAGTGCCGGGTTGAGGCGGCGCAGTCCGAACGGGGCTCGGGGACACAGGCCCCGCGGACGACGTCCCATTGACTTGGGTGGACGCCAATCGACCAGTCTCGCGAACGCCACTCCTCCCTCAGATCTCGTATCTCTTGCTTCAGCGGCGCTCCTGTGGACAGTAGACGAGGATCGAGCAACGCCCGCTTCGCAGCAGTAAGCATAGCGTACGGGTCGCAAAACCCGCTCGGCGTGATATAAGCGGACAGAGCCGTGTTCCATCCCCCGAGCACCGCGTGGAGAGCCGAGTCGGATGTGCTTTGCAGCAGCTCAATCCGTTTGGTTCCACGTGAGAGTGTTGCGGTGCGCGTGCGTAGCTGCAGGGACCCAGCATCGCCTGCCCTATTGCTCAGCGCAGCTGTGTACCCTTCGACTTGACATAGGTATCCGAGCATGTGGAAGAAGAGTCGATTCGGCAGGAATATCGTCATGGAGGAGGGGGTGTAGACATCGGGATACAGTACGTTTAGGGCCATTTGCTCGCCGATGACGGCGCCAGTGAAGCGCATTTCCCGCACGAAATCCCAATACCGCATGAAGTAGGGGGCGATGAGGATTCGGATCCTCCGACAGAGGGTGGCCGAGACATAGCGATCACCGTCGGAGGATGTGAGTCGCACACACACGAGTGCGCGAAGGTCGAGGAGTTCGGTTATGTATATGGCAACGTCAGCGGGAGTCCTAGGAATCCAGCTGTGCGGGGGATAGGGGATAACGAGCATGTCTGTGACGGTACTGGGCACGGTTCAAAAACCGTTTGCCTGCGAGACGGATGGCACGGATGTCAGGTACGCACCAACGACTTCCCCGCCCACATTTGTTCAGCACCTCACGGATCGTTCCGGGTCGGTAGGCAACCTCGTCAGGCCGGGCGCGGCATGGCAGAGCATGCTCGTCGGATAAGCACCGTGTTCATCCGCCGCGTAAGTAGCCCAGCGCCGCGGTGGACCGACCTGAGGCCTCCAGATATTCACTGCCCGGGAGGGCGATGGACGGGGTTTCGTCCTAACAACGTCAGATCGCACCTGTCGCGACACTGGATCTTGTACAGAAGTCAAAGTGGAGGATAGTATCGCCCGTGTGCGCTTTGGTGCAGAGTTCAGCAGAGTTCAGCAGTAAATCGGAAAGATCATCGCGACGTTCAAGTTCAACGTTCAGGAGGGGCGCGAGAAACAGCACTGCCACAAAAGACGCCTCCTTCGACTCAACGCCCAAGTACTTGATATCTGCGCCTGTCTCCTCAGACCAATCTATCGTGCAGCTACTTGCAGTATAAAGCCCCTATACCGTATGCTCCTGCGCAACGCTCGCCTCGTCAGTCGCTGACTGGTTCTTCTTCGTCCGCAGCGCCCGCCGTGGATCCCTACGCCCAGCACGCATGGCATCCGGGTCCCCAAGAAGAGGGTGTCGTAGGTGGTCGCATTGATGGCATGCGCAGGAGAACTCTGATCCGTCCTTCAGATGTTGCATGTCGACGCCGTAGTGTTTGACGCTTGTCTCCTGCAACTTGTATGGGAGGCTGAATCGCGTCATCTTCGCAGCGGCATGCCGTGGGTACAGTCCGGTGCTGATGCATCACCTCCTCCCGCCCCTTTCCCGCACACTCCCCTTCACGATGTCAACAGGAGCGCACTCGAACGCATTGCCCAAAGGTCCAGCATGGCACCGTGCCGATATGGTCGTACTGTCGCTCAGATCGTATGCCATGACAGCCGGGTCCTTCCCGCCTATCTCTTCGACGACTACTTGGAAATTCCTATGCTGCCACCGCCTGTTGCCCGATCCACGATGTTCGCCTCCCATTTCACGGCGTTCATCCCTCCCTCCTCTGAAGCCCAGTCAGGTGCGCCATGTGGCCATGACGTGACCGAGTTGGTTGAGGCCGGTTTGCTTGAGGTGGAATGGCGCGCAGAAAGGTATGTGCCGGCCAGCATTTGCCCTAGAATGCTCGTGTGTGACGGTCCCCACAGGCCCAGCGTCATCTTCTTGGACGCCCTGCGCCAGGGCATGGTGTGGATGGAGTGCCCACCTCCAGGAATGTCGCATTCGTGGGATCTCGCCTGCGAACAGGCGATGACGCTGCTAACCAATGCCTCGCAAGCCGGGGTGCCATCCATGACCTGTGGGATTACCTACCATCCTGAAGATTCCGTGAGTGCGTCATGATCCTCAGAGATCGCACCTCATAACTGCTACACAGTTCGTGGGCATCCACCGGTCTCCTAGTGCCGCCGCAGAGGACATTCTTCGCCTGATACACGCTCCCTGCCTGCGTCATCTCGCCGCGTCAATTGACGGTGCGCCATCAGTCTACTTTTCGAAGATCTTACTATCGTACTCATGAATGCCGAATCCTCCAGCATTATTCAAAATAGTACAACCGAAGCTCTACAGCCACTTTGAGCGTATCCTTTTCAAAGTCCTCGAGCAAGATCACACCCTACACCCGCCCTTCGAGACAGTCTTTGCCGAGGTCACGTTCGACTGGGCTGGGTCAACTACTCACGTCTTCAAGGGGGTTGCGACGAACCACTATGCGGGTGGCTGGTGCGCGATCCTCACTCTAGGACGATATGACCACAAGCGGCGGGGCCAGATAGTATTCTGGGATCTCAACGTTGTAGTCGAACTGCCGCCGCGCTCAGTGATCTTCATCCCCTCCGGTATAGTGCGGTACTCCATCCTGGCAGTGGCTCCGCACGAGCAGAGGTGTACTATGACTCTGCACAGCGGGGGAGGACTGTTTCTTTGGGCTGGGTGCGGTTACCGTGCGTTCCCCGCTTTCTCGGCTGCAGGCCAGCAGTTTGCGCATACGGGCCTGGATCGCTGGAAGGATGCGCTCAGTCTCTTCAGTGACTCATCCTTTTTGCAGACAGCATATGACTAGGGACTGGCGCACCGGGCGTGCTGGTCGTCGCATTTATACTTATGACGTTGCCAGACTACTCGGGCTGCTTGCACTCTTCATTCGCAGCATACTCGGTCCGGACCTTAGAAATAAAATAATGATCGCAGGATGTACCAACCCAGCTCAATCAATGCAATGTCATATTCAATCGATCGGTGCGGAAGAACATTTAGCGAAAGGTGAGTGGGCGGCAATTTGCCCTCCCACCGAACTTCACGCCATACCTGCTCAATCGCAGTTACTTCCTGCACTTTCTGTCCCCCCCCCTGGTTAAGGTCATTTCTGGCAGTTCAACTCAATCCTGGCATATATTCGACCCTGGAATCGTTCGCCAGGTGAGCGACCATGTTGCTACTAAGTACTCCCAGCACCCCTGCTCACGATGGAACCATGCGCAGAGTCCTTCCCAGCCTAGGGCCACAGATGCGCCCGGAGACAGAAGACCGCGGAGCTGGCGCCGAACAGGAGATGGGCGGGCAGTCGATCGGGGAGTCAAGGTTGGGACACCTGTGAGCAATATCCCTCGAGCCTTTACACTCGTCCAATATGCTTAGCACGACTGGCAGCCTACCGCTGGAGGTTCTCCTCATGATCCTCGACTTCTCGGACACCGGGGTTCTGTCTGCTTGGAGGCGTACATGCCGCGCGTTTCAAGACCGCGTCCATCGCATCCTGACTCACACTATCCATGCCGTCATCTCGCATTATCTCCTCGATCCCATGCACATTGTCGGGCTCCTCCGTCGATGGGATGCTATCATCACCGACCACGCCGCGGTGGCGTTCTTGCTCCGTGATCTCGATGTCCTCACAAGAGAGCTGGTCATCTCAGTCCATGCAGACGACTTCGACAATCTGTGCGCCCACTTACTCCGTCGATACTCCTTGAAACCGTTTCCGGAATCTGCTCCATCGTCGGACGGTCCCACTGTCCAGCTGTACCGCATCAGCGAGAGCCCCAGTCTATGGCTGAGAGTACGCTGCATCACGGCTTACACAACGCCTCCGCTGAAGAGCCCGGTAGCCGGATTGGGGTGCGCCGAGCACACCGCCGCGATGAATTTCGTCGGGGCGGATATCTACGGTTGCGCCTACCCGTCTCTGACGCTTCGCCGCCGAGCGTTGCTGAGGTTACCATGGAATCGTTTGCAACATTGGCAGTCTCCAGCACTCAAGGACATCTTGCTGTTTATGGCCAAGGGACGCTTCACATTCTCGGCTGATCCTTACACTCTGCTCGACGAGCGTCTCACCCCCATCGACTTCGGGCCGTTCAGGCTGCCCTGTCTGCGGTCTATGTATATATGTGACTGCCGTCCTCGATATTTCGGGGACTACGGAAGCTTGGTGGACGTGTTCGATCTGTCCCGCCCGCACCGACCTCAACTCGTCCACCAGCTGGACATGGACACGGGCAGGGGTATCGTGCCGTGTTGGAGATTCCCCGCTGGCGCATGTAAATGTCCCCATCACGACGTCATTAGGTTTCCGTCAGGAGGATCGTGGCCGCTAACCAGACCTAGGTCATCGCTGCGCCTGAACGGCAGGTATCAGGATTTCCATAGATTGTAACGTTGCGTTTGGTAGTGCTCGAAGGCCATAGGCTACGTAACATTTGGAATTCGACCCTGAGATATGAAGCAATCACCTTATCAATACCTGCGGCCTATTACCAGAGGGATGTGTATGAGACCGCAGAATGGCGGACGGACGAATTTGTGCCGCAAGGTTTGAATGCGTAAGGCTATTATGGATTGAATCTAATTGGGTGAGGGACCAGTAACGACAAACAATACTCAGTACGAATGCTACAATACTTAGTACGAATGCCCATCGAGATTATTCGTATTGTACTGTGTAAGATAGCGTATGAGCGTGAAGCCAACCAAACCAGACGCGCTCCTCATATATGGCCGCGTTGGAGCAAAGCATGCTGATATGCAGGAGGGGCAACGAGAGGTCCTCGCGTATGCATATGTAGTCCTGAACGTCGAGTGGAGACAGCCCGCGAACGACAAGCGAGAGCAAGCATGGTAACGCACGATCTGACGTGCACTCGAGGAGCCACACCCAATATTGAACCTGCAGAGTTCGGAAGTCCAGCGTAAGCTCTGTCAGCTCGGAGAATGCGGGGAGAAAAAAGGGCTCTGTTTGGAAAAGAAGGGGAGGCATGACATCGGCACGACGAAGGCAAAGCGCGCGGATCGAGGTTGGGGGTGCAAAGTGGAACTGGTCGCAATATGCGGACAAGAAGCCGGAGAAATCTGAGTCGAGGACCGGTGAGCGAACGTAGCGTAGATCGAGCCCTATCTTCTCAACGGCGGGTGCATCTATGTGTTCCAGTAGGGACATCATCTGTGCGGGTGGGATCCTTCGTATGTCCAGGGTACGGATGGAAGGGAGAGCGAGTCGAACACGTTCCAGGGGCCGGCCGTGCACAGGCGAAACGAATTCCTCCTGTACACGGAGGAAATCACCGCCTACAAGGATGTGGGACATCCTTCCAGCGAGTTGGATGAGGGCGACGAACTCGGGGATGTTAATAGGGTCGATAGGATCGTCGATGTTGAGCTCGATCAAGCCAGACATGACGCCCTCCATGGCTCGCCAATTGACCCGACACCGGCGCAGCGTCAAAGTGTTGATGCAACGAGAGTCCATAGGCCATGCAGCGTTGGCAGCAAGGGCGTTGAGACCTCCCGGAGGAAAGGTGTTGTGCAAGGCTTCTGGACCGTCAGTAGCGATGGAATGCGGTCCCGTGTAGATGGTCGACACGGAGGAGATGATGTGTGGGTGAACACGAGCGTTGAATGCTTGAAGGCACGCGTCCAAGACTAGTGCATGATCGGCAACCAGCACAAACGAGGACCATCGAGGGGCGGACGGGGAGAGGGAAGTGAGAGATGTGGACGCAATGTCGCATTGCTCCTGCGTGCTTATGATGAGCGTCTCGAGCCCGAAGGCTGAGCGATAGGCCGCGCTGAAGACGCAGAACACATCCAGAGGACAGGTCCCAGAGCGCGTCAAAACGGCTTTTATGGCCTCTGCCGTGGTGAACGGTGAGATCTGCACCTCAACCCAGAACAGGTTACACGAAGCGATGGCTGCTGCCCATGCCCTGCAGACGAGCATAAGGACGCCTCTGTTGTAAGCAATGGTTTGCTCCTTGGATACCAGAGCGGGCGGATCAACCGTGGCAAGGAGATCTTCATGCCACGGCTTTGGGCGTGCGGTCGAAAGACGATAAAGGAAGATGATCTGGAGTATCTCTATAGGGAGAGCGGCGAGACCAAGACTGACTAGTCTACAGTCACTAATAACCGAGTGACCGGACAGCTCGTGACGACGGGGATTCGTGGGTCTAGAGTGCGAGCGTGGTGCCTGGGGGGTAGGGGGCCCGGGGCTCCAAAGACGAGAATTGGGAGGGCGGGGGCGCTGCTGAGAGGGAGGGGGTGGGCCTGTAGTCGGCACTCGAGTGCGACGGGCGCGAGAAGCAGCACCAACCGAGGACGGGGCAAGAGGCTGCGATCGACCAGGTGTGTTCGACACTGACTGGGCTGCGCGTGACGGGGCGGTAAGACTGCGACGCCCGTTCATACTTGGACTGCGCCTGCGAGAGATGAATCTTCGACATGATGGTTCTCTAGAAACATCTTGGCACGAACCTTTGGTCAGTCCACAAGAGCGCGCCAGCGTTGCAGAAATGCCACTGGCATGAGTGGCAGAACCACGTAGGTTGCCCAAGAGAGGCTTGCGCCGGTCAGGCCATCCCCCATCTCACTGCGACGGCTAGCCAGCCCACATAGCCGAGCCGGGAGGCGTGCGTAGAGGTTTATGCGAGATTGTCAAGCCCGCGGTAGCGGAGGTCCAAGGAGGCTGAACCAACCATAGGCAACTCGATCCAAGCTCGATCTGATCGGGATAATAAGCCTGTGAAAACCAAATGTGGGGGCTTATATTATTGAATCCATTTGATATGTAGCTTATTGGTCACCGCATTCACACTGCCGTGATGATGTACGCCCACAAACTCAGCTTATTCCTAACCGGTTACCAGCGTGGCATACATACTACCCATCTGTGTGACGTGTCCCCGATACTACCAACCTCCTGGTTCAGGCAGCGTCACTGTGACCTCCCTGCTTAACATTTTCGTCAAGGGCTATAACGCTGAGTCGTCAATGCACACATATATGTACTGCCCTCTCCTGGTCGACCGGTGGGCCACGACTGAGTAACTTCGGGACGGATACTAATATTCAGCCGGCTCAAACGGACTGTTTCACACGCCATGCAGAAGATATTTCACCCTGAGAGGGAACACATGAGGTTTGGCCCGACGGCGATGAGCGGTCTAAGATCTGACCGGTTGGCCGGGTGGGTCTGGGTGGGTGCGTCCGTCGGTTACCGGTCGGTAAGCCCCCTCGAGTGCGATATCCCAAGGGCGACGGAGGCTAACGTAACTGTTGACCATTGCGCCGTTGCCAACTTAGAAGTCCTCACCTCTGCCTCATCTCTGCCCCTCCGAGTCATATCACTTCGTTCGAGTTCGACACTGTCATGTACCCATGCTCCTACCCTTTTCAACGCCTCTTTCCTGATATCGCTCAAGATGTGGCCATTCTCATAGCGGCATACGTCGACATTGAAGGTCTCCTCAAACTTCGAGCTCTGTGTCGCTCCGGAGATCAATTCCTCGCCGCTGAGCTCTATTCCCGCTCTCGCACTATGTTTCGAGGGATCATCGGCGACTACGAAGCGTTCGTCCGGGAACTCCATCTCACTTGCGCGCTCGTTGGGCACGAGGCGGCTCTGCACATCTTCTATCCCGCCCTTGGAAGTCCTGACGAAATACACCTCCTTGCACCCAAGCGCCTCTTCTTCCACCTCATCGCCTACCTTGTCCATCGGGAGCAGTTCTCGTTGGCCGTGCCGGACGGCAGTACCACAGCCCGATCGCGCTATGTGATCCTGTCCAAAGGAGGTCGCACGGTCCGTGTAGTGCAAAGCCAGTCCCCTTCCCCACTCCAACCCATCGTTCAGAACTGGCAGACCGCGCTTTTCGCGTATATCGCCCCAACTCAGTTCTGTAACCCTTACTCCCCACTCACGTCAAACATGCAAGCTCTCTTCCATCCGGGCATATTCGCGCGATCCACCGACCTTCCTGCCAGCACCTGGGCACAGATGGCGATATGGAAGAAGGCTGGTTGGCGTTTCTCCGGGAGGAAGCGAGACTCCCGGCCGGGAGCGCAGGGTACTTTGTGCGGAGGCACTCCTTCACCTACTTGCGCGGCGGCCCGTCGCTTCTTTGGGGACTCTCATTGCCTCTCAGGACCGACACGGTCGCTCGCAGACGAGCGCGTGTTGGCAATGCCGTACGATGCCCTGCAGGAGTGGAATGTGGTGTGGTGGCGAGGCGGACGGAGGTGCTCCGAAGAGTGTCACAGTGGTGCGGTGGAGGTGGAACCTGGATATCGTGTATGTAGCCGTGTTCTTCTCCGTGTATAGCAAGCAGCCATTACTCGTGCCTACGATACTCGCATGGTGTTCGTAAACATGTCACCATTTGACCTGGGTACAGTATGCATGCGGCGCGACATCCAGCGCCTAACGTGGCCACAAGGGCCGGGGCGTGCGGCGCGACTGCTTCCATCTCCTCCACTTCAATTTGACGTCTCTGTGTCCCTTCTTACCATGCTCGCCTTCGACACACTATGGCCTATTGCCCACGCGCAGATAATCCTTCATTCTGACATGCCGACCTTGCTGAACTTGAGGGCGACATCCCACTCGAACCTCGCCGCAGTCAAGACAGAGCTTGATCACTCCCTTCGCGAGCTGTTAGGCCCATTCCTCTGCGATGTCCCTGGCTTCCTCCTCGCCCTTGCCAACAATCGTGCCTTTGTAGGAGGCTCAATCGCGGTAGCATTCTTGCTGCGGGATCTCACTGTCAAACCCCGAAACGTAGACATCTTCGTGCCGAAGCATTCCCTCATCGACATCCTGAACCACCTTGTCACGCACGAGAATGCCATGGACAGGACCCCTCCACTGAGCGAAGATGCAACAGATGACGAATTTGAACGGCACGTTGGCCTGGAGAAGCTGCTCAGGCTCCGAGGAGTGGGCGAGCGGCGACGTACAGTCACGCCGCGCGGGGAGATCAACCTATATGCCAGCCTCGAGGACGACGCACTCCTCCCCGTGGCGCGCTCCTGGGGAACTCCGGCGGTCTCTTATGTCGGTCCGCATCAGTTTGGTACCGCCTTCCCATCCCTCTTCTTTGAGCGGCGTGGACTGGTTGGGTCATGTACTCAAGACGACACGGAAACCATCGGGCTCGACGCCCAACAAGACCACAAGAGCGTGCAGAAGTACGTCTCTCGTGGCTTTGACATCCGTATGTCGCCCTCTCAGTGGTCATATCGCACCCACGGAGGACTCTGCGGGGCGAGTCGTGGTCTATGTCCGATGCAGCCTCGACGATTCGACGATCAGTGGGCCATGAGCGCGACGTTCAACCCTCTGTTGGACGGCGCCCTGTCGACCCGGCTGATCTGGCGCATGGACACTCGCCCGTGTCGTGGAGGCTGCTGGGATGAGGAAGGAGGGAGCCTGCGTGCTCGGAAGAAGTGGGTGGTGGTAGGGAACCCCTTGCCGGTAATCTCGCCTGGCCCTCTCACCGACCGGCATTGGCGCGAGCTGAGGCCTGGTGGTCGTGGGCAAGGATTCCGCGGGCGTGGACGAGGCTTGCAGTTGCGCGGGCGAGGCTGGTTGCGGGGAGGATAAACGGTGGCTTACGGTGATGCCAGGTGCGCACATCCACGGGTGACTTCACAAGCTCCTTATGTACGTATCTAACTCATGAAACAAGGATGTCCGTTAACAAACTGTATCGCCGACGCAATGCATTGATTTCTCCTTGCTATCCTTCGCTGCGTGTGCAGGGGAACAAGTACGATCTGGACCGAATCTCGCTTATGAGCTCCGCATCAGCCAGGAGCGTTGGTGGCCCCTTGCGACACACTCGCTTTTCCCGGCACGAGGCGCGATACCAAGTGCGTAGGCTGGGTCACAGTCTACAATTTTGTCGATATCAGATGATGCCACGTTGGGGTTTTCATGTCAGACCTTTGCCGGTAGGGAGGAGGTCCGGGCTGTCGATCGATATCCCATTGAAGTGTGATTTTGCCGCGAGAGCAACCCGCATTGGTCTTCTCTTGACTCTCTACTCTGGACACCCGCGGACACTGTACTTCTACTTCGCGTGGAGAGTTGGCATAGGAGCGGTGCGAGGTAAGCCGACGACGTTCTATTCTCGCGGAAAGGTCGACTCATAGTATGAATGCCCTGTGTCAAGCCTGACTGCATGCTGGTGAGAGAGTATATTCCTCAGAGGCTTAGAGCATGCTCACAAGTCGCCGTAGCAACTGGCATACTAGCCCGGATGGCTAAGTCTCGAAAAGATCAAGCCCCGAGATCGCGAGGTCGACCGCCCGCCATCTTCCGCGGGCGAGCAGCTTTGAAGCATGCTCGCGAGCTCCTGACAGGACGCACTGACCCAGCCCCCGAGGAGACCGCAATGGCCGGGCCGACTGCGTCCGCGCCACGGAAGGGCATAGAAGCCCTCAAAGGTTTCGCCAACTTGCGGTCGCGTTTGTTGGGACGACGCGGGGGACTGGCGAAGTACGAACCCGACTTACGACCTGGTTTGGCGGACTTCCTTGCCCATGCGGAGCATGATGCGTCTTGGCGTCATGTGAAGGATGTGCCAACGCACGAGGTGTATCAGTGGTTCGAACATGAGGTATGTGGACTACGGCCCTTGCGATCTGACTCTCGAGGCTGATGCAGTGACTTTGCCTGGCCCGCAAGTTGAACGACTATGTATGCCACAGCTTCAAGCGATCCAGAGCCGCAAAGCTGACGTGGATTGGGCATCCGGGTGATTCCCCGGCTGACATTCGTGCGCGGGAGCTGATGGTGAGTTTCGATCAAGAGAAGGGCATATCAACTGCCGAGTTCGATAAGGCGGTGGCTGAGAGACGGCCTGTGTTGCGGTGGATATATCACTGCGCCGGAGTTCATGACCGGCTTCCCGGCGACGAGGAAGAGGTCGAAGTCAAACGCACCGGGAAAGAGCAGCCCCGTGGTGACGAAGAAAAGGAATCCGAGACGGAGGACGAAGGGATCGGACAGGGGGGTGAGAATGTTGAAGAAGTGGACGAGAATGCAGATGCAGACCCCAATGAAGACTATGCGGGCGAACTGAGGACGAGGTGGAAGCGTTGTAGTGACGGTGTCAAGCTACGGGTGAGTGCGACCTACGATAAGCCATCACGATTAGGAGGCTGAGGTGCGCAGTTGGAGGTCACAGCCGACGATCTGTCGACAGTTCACATTTGGATGCGACACTCCCACCCGCCGGCCACCAGGTCACAATTCCAGTTCCTGCAACATTCAAGGCACATCAGGTTGATGGTTCTGGAACGCTTGCGCGTGGTTGGGGCGAAGGTGTCGATTGTCAAGAAAGGTGAGCGCAGTGCATAAACACGCTGCGAGATGGCATGCTGTAACATCGATGATCGTCCTTTTGTGTCCGCCCAGGGCTTCAATCGTTCTTTCACGCCAAAGCCCGAGGTGATGTCGGCGCGACTCGAGCCTTGAAAGATGAGATACCAGATATCTATGTTCCCCCTGCACACCGAATTCCAAAGGCGAAGCAGATCTCCAACTTGCTCAAAGGGGTGCGCCAAAGGGAAAGGCTCGATCGAAATCCTCTTGCTGCGGTGCATCTCCTTGCGAAGCGTGATGAGGAACGCATATACTGGTGCGTGGGTACACGGGACGAGCGCGACCGCCGGGCTGACCTCCAAGCCATAGCTATACCCCGCATGACTACACTCTGCCCGATGCGCTCTCTCCGTTCACAATGGCCATCACAGACAAGTTCTCGATGGACAGTCTCATCCTGCACGGCTCCTCGCGTGGTTGGGCGCTAGATTCCAGCTGGCGGAACAAGAACGAGAACCGGGCTGCGGTGACCTTTCTTATTGCTGTGGACGAGAAGTACCATGCGGTTCCAGGTGCGTCAACGAGGCCTTACAACGACTCTTGTCACCTGAGTACTATACACAGGCGCTGTATTTCTGTCAGCCAACACTCGTGCCGAAACGCTTGAGAAGTTGCTCGTCGCAACCAAAACGAAACTGAGGGAACGTGCCGCGGCAATCGTGGAAGGTGAGGCACAGTTTTCGCCCCCACTTGCTCACCCAAAGCGGGTACTCAAAGAGTTCACAGGACACGCGGAGATTCCAGGACGCACACCTGAAGAGATTGGAAAGCTGCGTGAAATGGCCGCACGTATGGTCAACGACGAGTACGAACCTTCTCATTTTATGATCGACAAATGCCTGGCGGAACTCTACGCCATACACCGAGGTGCGAGAGTGAACACGCGATGGAATGCTCCGCCACTTGCTGACAATCTCGTCGCACACAGCATACCCGTTGGCATTGGTCCGACTATGTCAGTTTCACGTCGTTCAAGCCATAACCCGATTGGAGCGTGACAGTGGAGACAGAGGCTCTCCTATGCGCCTTGGGGTGGAGCTGAAAGCCGAAATCATCTACCACTTCCGAAGATTGCAGCGCTGTCGAACTCATGAAGCCTGGCCTGAGGCCGAGAGGACATTCTTCCGGAACGTTCAGCGCGCCATTCTTTTGCAGCGACGGAGGGCCAACGAGGAGACCTCGACGTCTGTGTCAGACCTGGCGCGGTACCAAGCACAGTACGAGTTCATCTATCAGTACTTCAAGGTGAACTGGTTCACGGAGGAGTGGATACGTGAGCGCATACGCTATCTGCAAGCCGGGCTGGAGTTACTGAGACCTTAGTATCTACAGCTATATTCACGGACATCGGCCTGCCGGAAGGACAAACGCGTGACGGAACCTGGAATACGAACAACTTCATCGAACGCTCCTTCCGAACATTTGATGCGATCTTTTTGGAGCACCGCAAGAACAAGAGGCACGTTGATGATTGTAGGATGAGAGAAACCAACTAAGTTATGTTGCAGGCTGGACCGTCTTGCCCTCATCGTGATACACGACTTCTTGCCATACTTCATGACGTGGCCGACGGAGGACAGAGTGCTGCCGCCCGAGGTACGAAGGTTGAATGACGAAGCTCATCAACTCTGGGAGTATGGATCAGTCTCCCAAGAGCCCACTGGTACCTTCGGGGTACAGACCACTCCGTAAGTGTCAATCTCAATGAGCGATGATGATAGCGCTGACGTTCAACAACAGCGGTGAGGACATCGAAGGCATGGCAATTACTGGTATAACGTTGTTGCCTCCATCATGCCCGTGCGAAGCGTTCGAGCAGACAGGAAAGATGTGTGTGCACTTGAAGGCGGTTTCACTGTATCACGTCAACGGCCCCATAGAGGACTGGCAAGGCAAGGATTCTCCACAAACCTTCGAAGTCTGTGACCTGACATACACCGGACAGAGGAAGAAGTGAAGTCCGAACGTCGACGAGCAAGACCCACACGCCTACGGAAGAACGTCCTTGGTCTCGCTCCGGAACGCAGGATGTGGGCGGATGACGTGGCTGATAGCCAACTCGACGACATCTATGCCCGTCTGCAGAAGGAGAAGGTGTATGAGGCGAAGTTCGCGGAGGACCAGGAGTTGCGGAGTGATCTACCAGTTCTGCGTGAGCCTAACGGTGCGTACTGCACATCGGTCCGGGAGCAAGTATGTTCACGCACGTTGTTTGCAGTGCCGGTCGTGTCGCCTGGACGGCCATCTGCTATAACTCCTCTACAGCCACACAGGACGCCGTCTGGTAGAAAGGTATCTTCAAATCGCTACCATGGGACACCTTCGCCACTCCATCGAAAATCAGTGAACCGCATCCCAATCTTCTCTCGTCCTCCAGGGCCGCCCAAAGCCACCCGTCTATCTCGTAACAGCCTGTTAGCTGGCACACAGGCCGTTCGAAACGCAATACGACACGCCGCGACCCACGCAAAGATGCCAGACTTGGAGTTCGAGGACCCGTCCGAGTCGTCAACAGCTGCACCTCCACCTATGAGCCTCGACGGACCAATGCGCTTGGAAGAATACGAGATGCAGGAACTCGATTTCACACGATGGGTTCCCGCGACGTACCAGTGGCGCCTCGATGAAGCGTGGCAATTCCGGGAGATCTTCAACCACAGCGAGCTGGCGAAGACACGCGGCATTATCTTCTGGATGGCTCCTGACCGGGATCTCGCGTCAGTGCTCCAGCAAAACGCATCGACACCGGCGACATTGGATGACTGTGTAGGTTCAGTTCCCTCCGGGACCGCTGCACCACTGTCGCTGATGCCGGTATGTTATAGCTTCGCTCGAACCAGCAGAGCCAGTTCGCCGACTTGATTGCGAGTCGAAACCAGAGCAAGGTCAACAGAGTCGTGTTTGCACATTGCGAAGGTACACACTGGACACTGCATGACCACAGGCTAGACCTTGAGACATTGGACGTGCGAACATGGAACTCACTCCCAACAAACACGGCCGTGGATATCTCGGATCAGGTGTCGATCACGTCATCTCTACGAAGAGTCATGATGTCTGCAATGGCAGGAGCGGACGACAGTTCAGGATCTGTAAGTGCCGTGTATGACGATACACTGTCATGATGACTGACAGCATCCTGGTGGAATGTTCAGGACATCGATCCCTCTCTGCTCCCTGTCGGCCACAACGTAGTTGCGACACCTACTGGGCTACAGGTCGATTCGTACTCGTGTGGTTTCTGGACTACCTTCTTCGCCTGGTCAACACTGCTTGACTTCGATCCGCATGCCGCCGAAGCGGTCGACCTTGGAGTGGCAGATCTCAAAGGAATCTATGCGGTCTTGTGGATATTGTATCGAACAGGGCCAGCCGGCATTCCAACAGCGCTCATCAAGGAGATCTTCAGTCCCCTGGGAGCGAGGATTGACTGGAGTGCTCTAGGCCCGACTGTAAGTGGGCACATGGTGACGAAGACCAGCCTCGCTGAATACGCTCGCAGTTCTCTGCGCCTCCACAGACGGACCAACCACCAAACCAATCTGGACCTTCAGGGCCGGTTCCGCCATTGGTCGTACCTGTGTCAGCCAACTGCGCGACCCGTGAGCCATCATTGCTTAACGACCCAGCAGTCCAACGCAAACTGGAAGCGTATAAAGCTATGCCGAGCACCTCAGAGTGGAAGGCCGGGAATGAGACCTTCAAGCACCAGCACCTCGTCGATCTTCTCGGAGAGAGACTGGTCCTCAACGAGATTCTGGACGGTTGTTTGCGACTCGTGTTCGACGACCTTCGTCGAGGAGTATGGGATACAGCATTTGGGGAGGGCCCGGAGACGTCAAGCCCAGATCCGAGCAAGGTTATCGTAATGACCTGGTCGGACGTGTACTACATGATGAAAGGATCGCCCCTCGATCAGCCGGGGGGATTGGTCCCCCCAAAGAAGACGACTAAGTTTTGGTTTCCCCATGTGAGTCACTCCAAACAGAAAGTGTGCAAGGTGCATCGACTGACGGGGACGACAGTATAACATCTTCGATGCCGATCTGATCGTCATTCCATGGTACTGGAAGGGACAGAGTCACTTCATGTGTGTCGTGATCGATGTACGCCAAGAGTGCGTTTCGATATATGACAGTCTCTTCTCCAAACGTCGAGCAACTGTGTTGCACAGTGTAAGTATATCAGATCACCCCTCGAAGTGACTGCTGAACCCTTAACGTGTCTTTCGCAGCGGGTCATCCAGATTATCGAGTTCGAGTACCGTGCAAGGGTTGGGCGAGACTTCGACCAAACCAGATGGCGACAGCCACCTGTGTTCCATGTGAGTGCAACAGCTCGCATATGAGAGCTATACGTGATTACTTACTCACTACCATTGTTCTGAAGTCAAAAATACCTCAGCAAAACGACACCTACAACTGCGCTGCGTACACTCTGAAGTACGCTCTCGAGACGCTATCAGGCCGGTGTCCCGACCGAGATGGTTGGACCTTCACCGGAGAGGATGCTGCTCGCCTTCGCCGGGCGATGGCCTTGCGGTTGGTGCACGAACTGAACATCCAGGACAATGAAGCCATTCCGAACACTGAGCAAGGGCAGGGGGCTCAGGCGGTGACATCACGGTGTGAGGAATCATCAACTCGGCCGGCAATGGTCAGTGAGAGGCCTGGCGGCAAGTCGGGCAGGCCAGGGGAATCGGCCTCGGGGATGACAGTGCCAAGCCTGTCGACGGGGCAAGCTACAGCGACACCCGGCGAGGAAGAAATCACGGAAGGCACGGGACCCTCGACCACGCCGACCAGTACAGACCGGCAAGGTGTATGGGCAGTTCCGCAGGCTAAGTCTGAGTCGAAGCAGACTGACGAAGGTGCGGACATGTACTACCCCTCCTATGATGATATGAGCTTATACATGGCTGTGACATAGGGACCGAGGAAGATCAGTTGAACACCAGCGATGTGAGATTGGAATGCGGCGGTATGTTCAAGATTGACTCATAGTGACGACACAACTGGCTGACCCTTGACAGGCACGGATGTCGCTGGGATGACTTTCGGAATCAAATCGACGCGCGCTATTGCACACACCCACGGTGACGCCGTTGAGCCATCATCGACCGTCGTCGTTGGAAGACGGACCTCCGGAGGGCCAGATTTGCCCTTGTACGACGGGATCAATGACTGCGAAAATTTGGCGGCAGAGTTGCAGTACGATCTCGCAGACGCAGCCCGGTATGTGAACATATTGACACAATGCCTGCGGCGCAAGCGATACCTAGCTGACCACGGTTGACGTTGAATACAGGCTGCCTGTACAGGGGGAATGGTATCTGCTCGCGTATGAGGACACATTGAGCCCGACATGCACATATCGAGCCGTGCCGGCTGAGGTCGTGAAGGTCAACACGAGGGAGAACAAGGCGGTCTTGCAGCCCGATGCCGACCTGCTGTGGCTGGAGGGAGGAGGTGTACGCGTCGAGGATATTGAAGATGCCAGGAAGCTCCTGAGCGAGCCCCGCGAGGTCGTCTGGAGCAACTACCTGAATGACGTAGATGGGCTAACGGCCGAAGAGGTAACTGCTCATTTGAAGTCCTTCGGTGCAGGATGGCAGCTAATGATCTCAAACTGTCAGATCGCGCCGATGGTCTGGCCCTCAGACCTGCAGTACAGAGGACCCCCACGCAAGTTTGCCGGCTTGCTCCCAGGTCGGCGCCGGGACCTCTGCAACCACCTGCGATCGCTTTTCCCCACCATGAACGTTGTGCTGGACGGAGACGCTCAGGCCGATCCACTATTCAGCAGCCTAGTCAGGGACGGAATGCGCTCGCAAGGTTATGACGACAGTGGAGACAGCATCCCAGGGAGTTCACAGACATCGATCACCACCCAAGACTTCTTTGACAGGCGCATGAGGCATCCTGACCGGTGCGCAGATGAAGAACGTCGGAGACTGCTTGATGCTGGGGACGAAGCTATTGTGACGTACATGGCTGAACAGTTGCGCGCTCCTCAGCCTCCGCGCGGTCAGGTGAAGCGGTTGTATGTCAAGGCGACTACCGCAGGAAGGGTATACTTTGCATATGCCGCCCTAGAGTGGTACACCGGTATATCAAGGACGGAGATGCCGGAGGCGATAGCAGGAGGAAGGGTTATCAGACCGGCAAGCCGCTGGGAGCATGCGTGGGTGGCGTATTCACGTCTGACATATAGATCAGACTGGGCAGACAGTCACCGCATCATTACACCAAGGTTGGAGGTACCTGTGGCTACACTAGTGTCGTCAGAATAAATGTACTCGCATACACTTTTGTACGAATCGCATGATAATGTACGGATATGGTGTGCGTATAAGTACATGATCATTGGCAATCTGAATCTACAGCGGCACGGGATTGTGACAATGATGAGACGAACCCAAAGAACTTCATACAAGGGACAATCTGCGGAGTGTGAGTGTGAGCAGGACATGACGCGGCGAGGTGGACTTACGCAGGGACGCTCCAGCCGCGCAATATGGCGGCTGGCTAGATACGATATAATCCAAGGCCGGGTATCTCATCGCCGAAGTCCGTAACGGGTGCAGGTGCACGTTGGACGGTGGGTTGGACGAAGCGAGGGCGTTTCGTTCCAGCTTGGTACATATCTCCTACAGACCCCGACGCCAAACTGTCATCGGGCTGAAGGAGGGACAATTTCCGCTTATTGCTCGGGGAGTGGATGGGGGGAATGTGAGTCCGTGGCGAAGACGCACGGCGAGCGCGGTCTCTGCTCAAGGTGTCGTCCTGCTCCAACGAACGGGCACGTTGCCTGGCTCCTTCCTCGTGGATCCACGGGTGAAGGAGTGCTTGGGCCGGTGTCATGCGTGCGCTGGGACTTGGCAGGAGCAGGAGTGCGATGAAGTTCATACCTGAAGGTGTCAGGAAACATCGTTCTCGACGTGGAGGATGCGACGTACCTGTATCACTGATGTTATAATCTTGCAGCAGACACCAATTTGGCTCGTCTGCGCCGTCCTCAAATACGGTGTCGGACTTACAAAGCCTAACGAGGGATGTGTGAGCTCGACAACGAGTGACGACAACGACGCATAGTATGGATGAGATCTGAGGGCACACCGGCCAATACGTACAGCAGGAACATCATCGATCCAAGGAACCAACTATCCGCTGATTTGTCGAGTTGCTGGATGCTGTCGCTGAGGACCTGAGACTTCGTAAACGGTGGACTGGCCCCACATCTTGTCTACAATAAGGATGAGTACAGGTAAATAGGTGGGTACGTATTGACAGTTGGGGTGCGTTAATGATTCGTCACATACCTGTAACTCCGAGAGGTAATCGATGACTTTCCTTACACCGCAGTCGGCCAGGAGGACCTTGGGTGGGATGTCGCTGGTCAAGAGGACGTTCTCAGGCTTGAGGTTCCAGTGGGCGATGCCTTGACTGTGAATGTACTACAAGACACGAGGGAAATGGGTGAAGGTTAACGGGGAATTAGAAGTGGGTTTGCTTACCTTGAGAGCGTCACATATCTGATACGCGAAGTACTGGCCTTCAGGCTCGACTGAGGACGATGTGACATGTTGGCACGAAGCCGAGCAAAGAACATGAGTTAAACCACTCACGAAGTACGTCTCGGTTGCGTTTGTAAGACATCAGGTTGCCACCCCGACCCAGCTCGAGCACGATACCTGTGATTGTGGGTGGCCATTTCACAGACTGGTAAGATGGCATAGTGAGTGACGAGAGTCGCAAGGATCACGTACTGACGGAGTGTTCGTCAATGAAAGCTTCTTTGAGGGCGCAGACACGGGGATGTTGCAGCCCCTGGAGGATTTCGAGCTCTCGGGTGAGATGGGCTTCCATCACTGAGTCTGGCATGCTCGGCAGCAGTGCCCCGGACGTACGAGCCATGTTCATCACCTTCCGCAGTTTCTCGCCGGAGAAGATCTTGAGTGCATAGATCACGTTCTCCTGTCGATGGAAAGCCTTGACCACGGTTGTGTATGGGCCGTTGCCCAGCACAGGGACGCATTGAACGTGATATGATGCGCAGAGTTGTTTGTGAGGTGGCGCTTTGCACGCGGTGAGATCGCACATGAGGCCTAAAGGTAATCAGTTCGAGGGTGTTGTTATGTAGTGAGAATCACGGTCTCACTGAGTTGGTCGATAACCTGGTGTGGTGATGGTGACTTGCTAAGTGCCGTGATTGCTACGGAATGTCTTTCGGATCAAACGCTCGGGATAGAATCTGTGACACCGTCTGGTTCACGAGCTCGGGGAACATCCTGTGACCGCTGTGGTTGGGAGTCTTCAATGACGCTCATGGACTCGAGGCGCAGTGCATGTTGGCGGTAACGACGGAGAACTGTATTGAAGGGGTGCATTTCTGGCTGTCATACTAGCAGACTATTCCGATACACACGTGTGCAACAGTGAGCGGACCTCTGCTACATGGTGTCGTGGGCGTCGGTGGTTGTACCAATGGTGAGTGAAAGAACGACGGCGGAACATATGGCGGCTCTGTTCGGGTCTGAGGAGAGCCGGATGAAGGTGGTAACGTGCGTGCTAGACGGCTGACATGTTGGATTGTACTACTGTCTAAGTGTAGTATGTAGCTACAGGTAAAGTGGCTTACTAGGTGGTAGGGAACGCGAGGAGAGGAGGAGACTTGAGAAGCGCTGACCGCGGGCGTCCGATGGAGGGTGAGTCGGCTAGCAAAGAGCTGAAGTCGGTGGTTGGGCGCGTATGAAGAAGAGGGCGCGCAAGGAGCGCACATATAGGGCCGCATTCGGACAGGGAGCGCGAGAAGATAGGCGGAGGCGCGCAGGAAGGCGCCTCTGAAAGGCCACAGGAAGCGCGCGTGAGAGGTGGAAATTTGCAGAAGCTATAGGTGTGGCTACAGGACGGTCATGGGCAATGTCGGATTTTTCTGGTACTCGGGAAGGCTGCAGGTACCCGCAGGTGAATTGTTGCAGTGATACACTCAGTGGGGGAGGGGCTGGTAAACGGTGTTGACAGTCGCTCCTTAATCATGACAGGAGGAGCTTCGGCATTGACCGGTGCTGCATCGCGGATGACTCCATACCATTTTGCCACTGCAATATCGAGGGTACCCGGGTTAGACGTGGCCTGTAGCTCACGGGAGCGGCGATGTGCCAACCTATCGTTGCCAGTCCGATGTTTGCTGATGTTCGGCTGCGATCACAGGTCAGTACAAGGTAACTTGACCTGACTCCGAGGAGCTGGACAACGTACAGAGTGTCGTAGATTGCGATAATTTGAGTAGTCTCTGTCTCTGGCGTGGAAGACATGGCGGACATGGTCATAGCAAGAGCGGACGTCCACCGTCAGATATATAGTCCAGCCTAGCACTGCAAATGCAGTTCTTTCGATTGCCGGAACGTCGTTCGACAGGAGAACCTACCATTACTCCAGGTTCTTGTTGAGTGTTCTGTCTCGCTGCCGAGTCGCAATAGACATGCAATATCAATCAGGTTATGGTCCGCTTGGCCACAGGAGCCTAGCAATTTGCAGACGACGTCGGCATTGACCATCTCCCGGACCATTGGACATGGACATAGTCGAGAACACTGCCCGTCTGCCCGTCTGGACCGGAGACGACGTCGGGATTGACCACCTCCCGGACCATTGGACATGAACATAGTCGAGAACACTGCCCGTCTGTCTGGCTGGACCGGAAGCCTCGCCTCCATGACATTGTCCCCACATCGCCGGAGGCGTGGAAGGCTAATTTGGAATGGCGCATCCAGAGTCGCGAGCTACGGGAAGATCCCCTTCGATGACGGTGATCTTCTAGGCAAGCGGCTGTCAGCCTACTACCATATGGTGACCGGCGGATGTAAAACTCACCATCCCCTGTCCTTGCGTGTTGACTATTTGCCACGGTGCCGGCGATGCCCTACATAATGTGGACGACGCTCCGCTCTCGGTAGGCACAGAAGCACGGAACCTGGCGTTACAAACGACTTAAACAACTTGAAAATTGGAGAGCCTGGTTGTCCAAGGACAATCTTGCAACAAAGGCCTGCAGACATCGTGTTTATCAAAGAGTCGGGGAGAGAGACGGACTCGCCGACGCGACCGAGCACGACCGCCGACTCGGACATTATGAGGAAGGGATATTTTGTATTGATGCAGGCGGAGCGAGCACCAGACCTAAAAGCATGCAGGAGAGGGTTACCACTGTCAATGCCCTGACCAGCATCATACATCCATCGTCGGCATCGATAACGGTAGAGGTTAATATGTGTATGCTCATCCAGATGAGCACTAAGGCATGGGAGGTGTACGATGGGCTACCGTATGACGGGGCCTTGTCGTGCACAGCCCGCACTGGCGAAAACGAGTACTCACATGCAACCCATTACGTACTATCGTTTTTAGTGCTGATCCGTGAGCTTTCTACGCATCCTGCGAGCGGCGCGATGGGCACAGTCGACAGTCGTTGCAAGAGTGCCGGACCGGGACATAGCATAATGATGAGGACACATGAGGTTCATTGTCTCGACTCCTTTAGCCTCAAAGCTCGCTAGGAGTTCGTCGAGTGTCTGTGCGGGTAGCCAAGTGTATTGCAGGCTGAGGTGGAAGTATAAGTGCAAGGTGCAGATGAGCGATGAGCGCTTCGCACATGCTGAGCTCCCGCCTCGTTACGACATCCTCCTGCACTGCGCCCGGCCAACTTTGAGCCACCCTAGTCTTGGGCCGGCGTACAGATGCATCTGGTGAGGATGAAGGTGGTGCAGCACAAAATCGTGCATATGTACGCACACTTGCTACATATGTAGAGTACACCTCAATCATCGATGCAGTGGGTCGTCTCCAACTTCGCTGGACTCCGCGGTCACCGATCAACCGGTCACGGCGGGGCTGGCTGAACCAGGACCTGACGCAGAGAAGGGCTCTATGTAAGTGTGTGCATACGCGGAGTCCTCCACGGAACCTACATATGTACAGCCCACAGCCCACCCAGCCCGGACAGAAAAAGGAAGGAAAGCGCCGATAATATACAAAGTCCCCAAAACGAGGATGAGCAAACGAGCGAGGGAGGCATGCAGGATGGATGGTGGGCCGGGGATCGCAATAGATATATATACTACCAATTAACCAGTGATATAGACGACCATCCAGGGGAGGGAATAGGATATCTAGCGCCTGGACCGTCGCGCTGGGGCAAGGCGCGGGTTCCAAGGCAATACAAGCAGTACAGGAGGAGCGCACGCTGTGTGTGGCGCGTGTGCGTAGAGCGAGGGCGGCTCGCTGAGGCGCGGTGTCGCGAAGTATGTGTCGTGGGCTTTTCCGGAGGTGATAGCAGTACACGCCGCACGAGTCTCGAGAAACCGGACGGGGAAGCGGGGAAGGGACGACGACGGGCCCTCCGCTATACGGGATGGAGGCCCGCTATCCGCTCCTCGATAACTTGCACGACCGTCGGCGCATACACAGGGATCTCGGTGCCCTGGAAGCCTTCTGGGTAGTCGACCCCAGGCTCGTTCGGGTGCGTGTAGTAGCTAGATGCTGTGTCAGCCTCGCCCACAGCCAAACAAGCAGACTTGGACGCACGTATCGTTCCAGATCGCAAAGTGCCTCATGCCCAGCGCCATTGACGTCCAGTGGTAATCGTGCGCGAAGCCCTTGGGGTAGAAAATCTCGATAACAGTGGAGACGGGAGTCACCGGCATCATGATTAGATGCTACATAGCACAGTCAGCCCGGCGCAGATCATCAGAGTTAGCGTTCAATAATCCACGCACCGTAAGGCCATTGCCATGCACGCCCAGCAAAATCTGTTTAGAGGGAGTGTCGATCATGAGCACGAAGCACGAGGTAGGGCCACATATATACGAGACACTGGGCAAGGAAGGGGACGCACCGTGGTCTTCGCCGCTATCTGCAGCTGCTGCTCCTTGCTCAAGCGCTCCGCCTGCACAACGTTCAGCTCCCACCCATGCTTCCTCACCATGTCCTCCAACGCCTGCACGAGCGCCGCATGGTCGTCGTCGAGCAGATGCCGCCGCGCAGACTGTCTGCTGATGTACGTGATGACGATGTCCTTGTCCGACAGGCCCGATGTCGCCTTCGTGCTGTCCGCTGCGCCCGCTCCAATACCCTTCACCTTGCCCCTCGCGGACATGACCGCGTCCGCCTTGACCCCGAGGTCGAGCGTGCGCTCGTCTACGCCTGCGAAGCGCAGCACGCCACGCCGCACTGGCTCCCACCAGAGCTTCGTCAGCTGGCCCAGCTTTCGCATGTGCTCCGTCGCCTCTGCTGCGATACGCTGCGTCTGGCTGCCGCATATCGACCCCTTGAACGCCGCCGACCGGTCCGAAAGGAGGACCGTGTCGAAATGCCAGGCGCGCCGCGGGGCGTCCGGGTTCGACGTGGCGATGATGCGGTCGTCCCAGTCGTCCAGAGTCTCGACCGTGAGCGCGGGGAAGGCGGCGCGGAAGATGTACGAGTTGAACCCGGGACCGTCTCGCCACCCGCGCGCATCCGCATTCGCGAAGATCGCGCGATGCACTGGGGGTGCGCTCGTCCTCGCAGCGGAGGCGGGGTCGACAACCGCGTTGAACGCGCCTTGCCAAAAGGCCCACGCACCGAAAAGCCACTCTGCGCAGAAGTGGTAGTAGTGCGTCAGGAACTGCGAGGGTTCGTTGATGATGAAGGTGTTCCCAGGCACGGCCCAGAGCCGGTTTTGCTCCAGCTGCACAGTCGAACCTTAGCTTCCGTCCGCGGGGTGTGAGAGATGCACAGAAGCGTACCTTCTCGACGTCGCCTCCCCAGATGTCGCGCGCCTCTTGCGGCGTGAGGAATGCCATGTCCTCGGATGTGGGCACGCGTGCGGCGATGTTCTCGGGGGTGTTCTCGGCGGGGAGACCGGTCGAAGTGATGAAGACGATATCGGGGAAGGACTTCGGGCGTGATGTCACGATGAAGATCGTACCGTTCATCATGTAGAGGTTCTTGAACACTGTCCATCCCGGTGCGTGCTGCACTATCGTGGTCTCCGGTATTGTGTATGCGATGTCCACGACCGCAGGAACATCTGTGACGGGCTTGATGACGTTCTGTTCTCGTCCTCGCGGGGGAGCTGGGTCGGGTTGCTGCTTCGCAACTGGGTGGTCTGCGACATGTGGCGAATCGTGTCGTGGTGGCGGAACGACGTTGGGGACGTCGGCGACGTAATCTGAGCCAACCTGGTTCAGACCCTGTCAGCCGTTGAGCGTACTGTGAATGCGCAAAGTTGATTGTGCTGCAAGAGTGCCTCCGGGTGCGAGAACGTCTGAGCGACACGTGTGGAGGGCGGGATGCATTACAGGCAGTGGCCTCGCCGTTATGTCCACTACCCGTGACTTCAGAGATAGCCTAGGTGGTGCGCCCGAATGCGCGGACTGTTCGCCGGAGGGACATCCCAGTCGACCTGACTTTCTGCCGGGTGCGGGGAATTAACCTGAACGCCTCCAGGCACCCCGATCGTGCATGTCACGCCGACGGTGATGTCCACCAGCATAGCACACCGCGTCATACGAGCAGCAGAACCCCTCCAGACGGTCCCGCACTGCAGCGCATCTTCCCAGACGCGTCGGTATGGATGATTTCGCCTGCACGACCTTCCATCACTCTCGCCACCGTCCACGGCTTCCCTCGTCCGCACACGGCATCTCGCATACCCAAGCCTCCCGTTGTTCCAGTCTAGACCCCAGGGACAGAGAATGAACTCACCTGGGTGTTGACGATGATGGAGCCCGGGTGCTCTGAGAACGGACCGAGGAAGCTAGTGGTGAAGTGCATGGCGGCCGCGCCGAGGAAGATGAGGGCGACATCGCGGAAGGTGCGGGGGCGCGAGATGCCCATCGTCGTCGTCGTCGTCGTCGTCGTCGTCGTCGTCGCCGAGAGAGTAAGGAGGGTGGGAGGGAATATTGCGGCCCCTAGCAGATCACCGACATACAATTCATAGACTCAGAGAGCTCGCGGGCAGCATGCGGTCCCACGCTCACCCAAGCGACCTCATCTCGATCCTGTCAATCTCGCCGTCGGAGATCAAATCCCAGTCAGCGCCCATCAGTTTCCTGCTGAATCGACCAATGGCGTGGCAGCGGAGAGCGAACAGCGGACATTGACGCTCGGGGGTTACACGCCCTCCCCTTCTGACGGCCACGTTCGGCCGCGTAGAGTTGCCGTACATAGGTGACGGCGACACCGCGGAATCCAACCTCAGTGACAGCGCGGAAAATCCAGCATACACGATGTACTCGTCGCCCTTCGTCGCCGCGAGACATGCTGCTTTTCCTGCGCTGCGCGATCCCCGTGAACCACCAGCTCGTAAGTACTTACTCACACTGCTATGCACCTCCAGGCACGCTGATGTTGCAACCCTTCGAGAATCGAGATGAATGATCCGACAAATCTCTTCTCACCGCCATCTCATGCCCGGTCAAATGATCACCGTGTTTCCGTTCGCCGTTCGGCTTCGGGCATCTAGGCCACGGTCTGTTGAACTTACTATGTACTATGGACATTAGTCGCGCATTAGGCGCTATGGGCACAGCCTCTTACGATAGATCTAAGGCTATGCTTCTTCTTTTCCTTTTTAGGCATACACTACGAAACCATATGGTTACCTGGCTTCTCTTTTGTCCAGTACATTCCAGTGCGTTCTACAACGCTCCGGACTCTTCTAGATATCTCTGGACTGCCTTGTGACCATTCCAATTTGTCGTCGTCTGAGTCATCTCTACTCGCTCTGACTCAGACTCGTCACATGCTCTCCTTTCTGTTGCTTACTCATGCTACTCCTGCACAGTA
>ML211333.1:0-35401 GCA_004369055.1 Polyporus arcularius HHB13444
ATGGAAATTCTGGCGAGTGACGAGAGGAGGCATGCAGAGGACATTGCGAGGTCGCCGGCGGGGGTCCTCGTCGTCGGGGCCAACGTTGACGCGGAGGAGGAGGAGGGACGATCGGCGAAGCCGCAAAGGTGAGCGCTTGCATTCGCGGGCCTCTCACATTGCACTGCCAACTTACCGGTGGGCGCAGGTAGCAGCTCCCTCCTCGCTCGGCCGACGAGAGAGAGTAGCTTGCTTTCTTTGTCGGCCGGTTGTGACCCATAGCTTGGCCTCCTTGTCGGCTGGTCGCGTCGTGTAGCTTGAGTTCCTTGTCGGCTGGTCGCGCTCCATAGCTTGCTTTCCTTGCCGGCTGGTCGCGTCCCGTAAACTGTGTTGCTTGTCGGCCGGTTGTCTCGCATAGCTTACCCTCTCGATCGGCCGGGCCAAGTGCATTACCTTGCGCTCCTGGTCGGCCGACCGAGTGCTTTAGCGTGCTCCTCTGGTCGGCTGATTGGCAACTTGGGCTCATGCTATCTGGTGCTAGTGAGTACTTTTTCAGCCGGCTCTTTGGTGTACTGACGCCCCTCATTTTCTGACACTACCCAATACGTCCGCCAGCGAGACGGTATGTGTGCTTGTCTTGACATTGACTCCCGCAGGCGGCAGGGTACAGAGCAGCGGCGACGAAGTCTGACACTATTCGTCAGCATAAGGTTGCGACCTCGGCGAGCTCTCAGCTTGACGTGACTTAGGCTCGCCGCGAGCGATTCCTTGTTGGTATGTATGAAACAATACGGGTGCGTCAGACTTCCCTATCGCTCATCGAACCTGCGGGGCTCATTGCAGAGGACATCGCGGGATAGTCGCCGAGCTTCAAAGTCTTCGCCGAGGGCGTACAACACAGTATCGCCGAGGATGGAGTACGGAATGTTACCCGGGTGAGTGCCTACAACGCTCGCCGTCGGCGAGATGCTCATGAGACTCGCCGAGGTGCCACGCTAGATTTTTAAACTAGGCGAGGTTATGACGAGTCCGCCGCGCACTGCTACTGTGCTGAACTCGCCGTGGTGGCTAATGAGCCCTCGCCATCGCCGAGAAGCTACCGAGCCTTGTCGGGTGCTGCTGAGTCTCGCCGAAGACGCCTCGCCGAGAGCCACTTTGAGTCATCGCCGATGTGTGCTTCGTGGGCCCGGGAGCCACGCCGACATGCTAAGGTTGTGCCGTCGCCGAACGACCGCACCGCGTCAGTGGCAGTCTGGTGCGTACTACCCTAGCAATAGTCACCTCGGGAACATCATATGTATAATACATCATCTTACCCCGCAAGCAAAGAGGCTGCACATCATGAGCTTTCCCACCCAGATATGTTCATGAATTATGCGAGAGTACAAGGCTCGGGAGCTTATCAAGTACAGTTCCCTGCTACTATCGTGCACGACTATGTAGTCGTGCGAGCTCTGAAATGTATCCACGGTGAGCTATCCCTATGCATATGATCCAGCAGACCGTGACTGCGAGGTCGTTGCCAGTTGCCAGTGTAGTAGAGTTCACGGCGTGGTATTCGCCTGTGACACTGGCCCGTCTCCTTCAAATGATGTAGATACTGGGATATACAAAGAGACAGTGCTGTTGACGACTGACGTACCTCGTCACAGTGCGAGTTCAATGAATTCAAGCGTCCTTACGGGGCATGATCTGCGGCCTGCCACTGCTTCGAGTCCACTCTGGTATCCAAGTAGGCAGCATCTACCTCTCGGCGTCGGCGCATTGACCTATACTGTAGTAACTTATGACCATTGACTACCCACAATGAAGACCACGAGATATGGTCGCGGAAGATGACCACACGAAGTTCGGGGATGTCCACTCCTCCGGCCCATACTATCTTACTCTGCAAGTGGTACGCCTTCCTTATAAACTTATGATCGTGCTCATGATCTCCTCACTTGTCAGCAGTTATCTGGGGACGACAAGGGGACGAGCTGGTTGAACCTATTTACAGACTAAACGACACTGGCAGTCTCTCTTCTGCACGCAATTCAATACCCACAGACTCGAGTGTCCCCGGCATCTCCTGCAGACTTATACACTTCATGGTTGACGATGAAGTTGCATTCGGTTATGGCCTATCAGAGTCCCTTTGCCGATTGAATTAGGCACACATTCTTCGTTACATCTTGCTGCAACTTCACGACTGATTCTAGGACAAGCCATCTTCATGGAACAGAAGTGGTCTTGCCAGATTGGTGAGTCTTATAATCTTCTGGTCTCCCGATGTAAGTACAAGTATATTGCTCACAGTTTGCTTTGGACTTCCTCGCCTTCATGGGTACCTGAATACATTGTGGTTAAATGTTCTCGTGAAGCGGCATTTACCGCTGCAGACAGTACACAGCGTGCTGATGATTTGCACAGGAATGTGTACCCTCGCCGAGAGCCTCACTCAAAGCTGCTGCCATAGATTCGCCGAGAGGTCCAATACATCTATACATGCGGCCCCTCGCCGAAACATTCATCGCAATTCAAGGCGATAGGTCTGGCGTCGAAACAAGCGACATATGCACAGTCGGCGGAGGTCGGCAATAGATCTTGCTGCCATGAATTGGAAGTTCACTCGCCGGAAAGACCGTCAGTCTCAATGATTCACCTATGGTGCTTACTGCTAATACTTAATCGACGCAGAGAACATCGCCGAGCTTGTTCACGTCCACTCTACCACCATAGACCCTCGGCGAAGTGTAGGTGAAGTTCGCACTGTTGTCTCTACCTGACTCGAAACTCCTACCGTCTATGTCCAATGTCGCTGATGCCCAGACCAGAAGTCCTAGTCTTCGCCCTGTCAGTAACGGTCCCCCAGTCCCTCGCCGACGAGGATGGACAATCATGTCCGAGCACGTTACCCTCGAGGCTCGCCGTTTGTCTCGCCGTCACTGTGGCGGTGAGAAATATGTGTTCGCCGAACTAGAGGGCATCTGCAGATCTCGCCGACGAAGACCTGCTGGAGATATTAAGGGCCAAGCTGTTCGGAAAAGAGAGGTGCAACGCATAGGAAGGAACGGACATGCTCGATCGGCCGTGTCTTGGCGAGAGGCCGAGCCGCCACTGGTATATGGTAGAACATCACACCTTACAGGCTGTCGACCAGCTACCGCACAGACATAGACTGGCTGGCGGACCTGCCATCTGGGAAATGAGAGGCATCAGTACACCGGCGAACTGGCTGCAACTCGGAGTACTCAGCGCTCACCGAACAGCCTGAGCCCAAGCTCCAACTTGGCCCCACCTGCCAACGACCAGCCGACCAGAGGAGGAAGCCCAAGCACTCGGTCGGCCGACCAGGAGCGCAAGGTAATAAACTTGGCTCGGCCGACCGAGAAAGTAAGCTATGCGAGACGAACGGCCGACAAGCAACGCAAGTTACAGGGTGCGACCAGCCGGCAAGGAAAGCAAGCTATGGAGCGCGACCAGCCGACAAGGAACTCAAGCTACAGGACGCGATCAGCCGACAAGGAGGCCAAGCTATGGGTCACAACCGGCCGACAAAGAAAGCAAGCTACTCTCTCGTGTCGGCCGAGCGAGGAGGGAGCTGCTACCTGCGCCCACCGGTAAGTTGGCAGTGCAATGTGAGAGGCCCGCGAATGCAAGCGCTCACCTTTGCCGATCGTCCTGCCGCATCCGCGTCAACCTGCGTCCACGTTGTCCCCGACGACGAGGACCCCTGCCGGCGACCTCACAACGTCCTCTCATACCTCCTCGCTAGAATCGTAGCTCAACTCGGTATCGGTACGACCCACCCTGTCTCGCCGGTACGTCCACTGGGGCTACCCCTAGGGGGCACCGGCCGACCAGCAAACCTGGACATTAGTCGTCATCCGCCGGTGTCCGCTGGCTTGAAACCCAGCCAGTTTGTAACGGTCGCTGTACAGTAAGTCCAGTATATGTACATGTCACTATGTGCACGTTCTCGAGCTGCGAAACGTTTCGTGGCCCTCCGAGACTGTCACAATCGACCGTTTTCTCAATATTCTGCAGGCGGCTTCTGGATTGCGCAAGCTTACACTGGACAAGTGCCAATTCAGCAGCGCTCCCTCAGGGAAACAGCCGCGCAAGAGAAGCCCGGTGTACCTCCGCAAGCTCGTGTTGCTAGACATTACGACGGACCGCTCGTTTGAGTCGTCCGAAATCATCCGGATGCTCCGCGCTCCGAAAGCCACGTCCATAAACCTTCAACTCCTCCGCTCCAGCAGTTTCTTTGGCATCCTTCCGGAAGAATCCGCTACATGTCTGCCGCTACTAGCGACGGCTACCGTCGCCGAGCTCTCCGTCTGCGAGGGGACTTGCGAGATCAGCGCCACCGACGGCTCTCGGTCTTTACGCCTAGCGCTCCTGTCCTTCAATGGCTCCGAGAAGTACCTGAAGCACGGGATGCACGACATCAAGAGGATCTTCTCTGCTGCCCCTGTGACCCGCATCGTCATCGCAGGCGACCAAGACTATGCCACCTGGATGGATTGGGCGATGCTTTTCGAGCCCTTCCCGCTGCTCGAGGAGCTCGTCGTTGCGGGATCCGGCCAGCGGGTGGAGGAGATGTGGTCAGGGCTGGGGCGCGCGAAGCCCCCAGGCGGGAAGGTGGGCGATATATGCTCTCCCCGTCTGAGATTCGTGGCCATCGTGGGCAAGGAGGACATCGGGGCGATCGATGCTAACGAGAAGCTCTTCGACGCTATGCTGGCTACGCTCACCCATCGGCACGAACGCGGCTGCAAGCTCGGCGAGTTGAGACTCGACCTCCGGCACTGGGGACGTCCGTACGCCGAGTGTCACGACAGGTACTACGAGGATCTGGCCAAGGTGGTCGATGATGTCACGTACTCGGACGCGGACGCCGTGCACTCATGAAGGTCCGATGTATCCCTGAACGTGAGTGCGATCGGTTATGCGTCTTTTCGATTCGCCTTACGCTGACTGGGACACATAGACTCGAGAGCGCACGTGTTGACAGTATTGTAACCATCTTGTCCTCGTGTACTTACTTACCTCCCTTTCGCTGTGATCACCCTCAGTTGCGAGGTCGCCCCCTGTCTCCATAACATATCAGTGTGTCTGTGATTGCATACCATAGCATAATGGTTTTAGTTTACGAGTTTACTGGTTGACCGTGACCGCAACCATGTCGATGTTCGGCCAGACATGAACCGCTTCGAACGTAAGTATACAACAACGGACCGCAAGGCTTCCAAGCGGGCTACGAGTTGAACGTGAGCATAACCGTCATGGACCGTTCATATGGCACTCACGGACGGTCAATTCCCTAGCACCCCCACGCACTCCCTCACCTCTGCTAGATACGCGGGAACGCGCTCATCGTATAAGTCCGGATAATCGTGGTACACCCGCAACTCTTGCAGCATATGACCGCTCTCCTTGCGAGCCCGGAGTACGCGAGGCATCGTCCAAAAGTCCTCTTCTGTATCGGCCTCCGTATGCGATGCGACGGTGTCCACCAGCCTGAGTCGGGGGCAGAACACGGCGTCTTCAACGGATGGACCTGGTGTCTGGCTGAGCGCCATCCAGAACGTGTGGGCCGCCGGGGACTCGCAGTTCCTCATATCGACGATCTCCAAGCCGGGGAAGCGAGTGAACACATCCACCCACACCGACACGGACCCGCTGGAGTGTGACGACACCGACAGCTCGGTGAGGGGCGACTGGGCGAACACGTTGGCGAAGTCGGCGAGAGCTCGCGACAGCAGCTCGAACCTGTCCGTCGATCCGCCGAGCATTGAGACGTAGATCTCGAGCGGTCCAGCCGTGCTGGTGCCGTAGAATTCGTATTTGTCTGCGTATTCATCAGTAGATACATGGACGGACTTGATCGCGCCCAGAAGGGGATTGAACGCCAAGGAACGGTCACGAGGCAGTGTGTCGGCGATGGTACGGGGGCCCTGCTCGCTTGCGTCGATCAGCATCCTGAGTGAGGTGACTGCAGGAAGACTCAGGCGGGCGAGTAGAAGATCGGTGGGAAGGTACCGGTTCAACTCTAGGGTGAAAGAGCGGAGTCGAGGGAGCGTGACAAGACGAGCACGCTGAACATCAGGCATTCCGACCGCATGTAGGAAGGTTAAGTTCTCGAGCCGAACATCCTCAATGTTCGTCATGTTTTCGAGCACATCGAGGAGCCGGCCGAAGGATATAGGCCACTCGCAGAGGTTGAGCTGGAGGGTCCGAAGGTGGGGATATAGCGAGCCTTCAGCGGGAGGATGGAATGCACGACCTTGCAGCCGTAGAGCACGAAGAGATGGGGCATTCTCTATCGTGAGGCCGATGTCCGCGGGCGGTAGAGAATCGATGGGAGTTTGGGATAGGCCTGCGACATTTATCTCTTCTAGAACCGGCCAGCGTCGAGCCGTGAGCCAGCTGGCGAAGGATCCTCTCCGGTGACCCTCTAGATCCACGATGGCCAACGAGCGTACGACGGGTGTCGCCTGCGAGAGGACGGACAGTGTGTCGCTGTGAAGACTCTTCTTGTGCAGGGTGACGTCTGCGTGGACATCGGTACAACGCTCCAGACATATTTGAAGCCATTCGTGCCGCGAATATACTGTGATAGTCCGCCAGCTCAGCGGGTCAGAGCATAACACTGTGCGCCAGTGCCGGCAAACCGCTTGAATCGACAACCAGTTCCAATTAATGAGCCTTCCCTGGTAGATCCATGGATCCGTCTGGACTATACGGAATATCTTGACCAGTATCTCGTATGGAAGGGAATTGATTGGGAGTCTGGAGTTAAGCGATTCCCCGAGTTCGAGGATGCTCCGCCGCTCTGTGTCAGGTAGTTGGCGGTTCAGCGCGTCCTCTTGCGATACAAGGATGTCCCTCCTTTGGAGCAACAGTTGTACGTCTTGATTTTCCTTCATACAAGATGATGATGCTAGCAACAGAGGGATTAGGGGTTAGTGGCGAGTAAGATAGTACTATTGCACACGCACCACACTCACTAATTTCGCCGAGGCTCACGAGAACTGAAACCCTGTCAGCCCAGAACTCAATATCGATGTTCACGCGTCACGGCCGATGGTCAACAATATGGTCGAGTTGAGGTCGGCTTCGGAGGCGCCTGGCTGGTCTTTACGAGGGACGGGCGCTCCGACACTTTGTAAGTTGTCTTCCGCTGTCGTTCTCCTTCCAGCCTGCTGGCTACGACTCCGGATTCCTTACATCTGTTGCTCAAATATCGCTAGCAAAACAGCCAGCCGGAGTCTCGCACCGGCCATTCTGTGGACCCTGCAAACGTTTGCAAGCGACCGGGATCGAGAGGTTAGCAGGACGGAGCGCGGAGTGAGACATAACATTGTGTGAGTTGCCCCTCTTTAGTTTGGTCTGCAGCCGAATGTTCCAACTCCCGCACCATGCCGCTGCCAGAGCAACGTGCCCAGGCCCACCTACAAGCCGTTTTTCATGTGCAGAGGAAGAGTAAAACGGTCTACATCACGCTCTGCTCTTGGCGTGCATTGATGCGACAACCGTCTCATCGAACATGTGGGCTTGAGACGAGAGTCAAAGGATACTTGCGTTTGACGGTGTCGCCCGGCACGAGGTCCATCATGTCGTGCCCTGCAGCCCGACATCGACGAGCTCGTACTGCAGAGAAGTTAGTGTGGAGAAGTTAGCGGGAAGCAGGTGTGGAGTGCGAGCAACGTGTACCTTGTACGAAAACATGGACGTCGAAGCGCATGCGGAGAAATTCGCACCTACTACAGGTCCTGTGACGGTCTTGTATCCTGCATGCCGTCATCGCTCCCGTCTCCTCCCTCCGTGAAGCCGGGTGACGGACACCTGCAAAGACGAGATGTGTGATCATTCGTTCGTTAGCCCCAGACCTATCTGCGTCCGCTGCATAGATAGATTCATTGATCAATAACGATCACTTCCTCGAGCAAGATCGTTGTCGCACATATACATCACGAATCTGCCTTGCGCAACTGCCTTGCGCAAGTAGTCTTGAGGGGCGAGCGTGGTAGGTTGCAAGCATAAAGGGAGGGACATGATACTGACCGAGTTCAATAGAGATGAAGCAGAACGCACCTCAATTCAACTACGTTCATGCGCTACCGCCAGAGATACTCTTCAGTGTCTTCGAGCAGCTGTTCCTCGACGTGACACCCGTGTTCCGCGAGAGCCGACCCGACCTCTTCGCCAGACATGCTGCGCCCTCCCTGTGTCTTCCTCTACTTGCGGTCTGTCGTCGCTGGCGATGCGTCGCCATAGGCCACGCAGTTCTCTGGAGACGAATCAGAATACTCTCGCCCACGCGGCTTGGATTGGTCGAGTTTGCTCTACAACATTCACGCGGCTTGCAACTAGAGCTGTCCATCAACGTTGCCGACGAACAGGCCATTCACTCTGTCGTGTCACTCCTTCTCCCTCACATCGGCCGAATACGCACCCTCCAAGTCTTCATACCCGCGCGCAGCATCTCGAACATCGACATCCTCCTCACTACCCGCATGCTTGTCCTGGAGCGGCTCTTCATCATTGGCGGGTATGGACTACTGTCAACGCCGCGTGCCTCTCTGGACGTGGCTCCCGGACAGTATCCAGCACTCCGATCGCTGTCCGCCGAGATAGTCCACGTTCCCTGGTACGCGCACGCGTTTTCCGCCCTCGAGCGGCTCGACCTCGGAGAATGCTGGATTGAGTCGCATTCGTCCTCGCTCTCGCACGTCCTCGATATCCTCGCTGTCTGTACCCGGCTCGTGCATCTCACCATCCAGGGCTCCTTGCCCTACGACAGAGACTCCGCCGTGGACCGCCATCGCGTCGTCGCCATGCGGAATCTGCGCGAGCTCCACATACAGGACTCCGCACACCAGCTCCTCCCTCTGCTCTCGCACCTGCATCTGCCCGTGGAGACAGACATGTTCGTGCTCACCACGGCCGACTTTGCTGGGAACCCGAAGGCTCGTGCGAACCTGCGGGACATGGTACCGGACGATCCACGCTGCATGCCCATCCTCGGCGACGCCGTGTCCGTCCACTTCGAGAAGGAAAACGAGATCATCACGATCCACGGTTCCAGCGGCGGAAAACTCGTCCTTATGCTCCCGCTCGACGACAACTTCATGAACACCGAGCCGGAGCATGGCGTGCCCCTCCATCTCGTACTCGATGACTTCGTCCGACTCTTCTCGCGTCAAGTTCCACTACGAGGGCGACTTCGACGGCCGCGTGTCCAGGGACCTGTGGGAGAGAACCTTCCGCACCTTTGACGGCATTGAGGAGGTCTCCGTCTTTGGCTACGGCGATGCGCGGATGCTGGAATTCGCGCTGGCGTTGGGCGGAGAGTCCGCTGGAGAATCACCTGGACTACACGCTCCATTGTTGCCGCACCTCCGCAAGGTCAACCTACATGGCGCGAACGCACAGGAGGCGTACGACCAACTCGACTGGGGCTTTAAAAGTGGAGATAATGATGGCCGAAAGGTCGACATACATTTCAGTTCGGTGGCAGTGGCACCTACCGGTGGATGGGTCGGCAAGGCTTCGCAGGAGGAGCTCAGGTGCTTTACATAGGCATCGTGGCGGGTCCTACTTACGTCCAGTGATCCTGTTTAAGTATCCGCGAGGCGATGCACATCTGATGGGAATTACCGTAGTAAGTGGAGTACAAGACCGTGCCACAACGCGACGCGAGTTCTACGCACGTCCGAGTCTATAACCACTGACCATACACTCCGAGATGCCTCTAAGCCTGATTTGTACGCGCAGCCTCGAAAGGTCTGCGGGCGGCTCCAGCATCTGCATATTGTGCCCCTATACCCATATCGGTGCGGTTCCCCAGGCCCCTCTTTGTTTGCTTGCCTCGGCCTCGACCACGACCACCCCTCAACCATCTTGTGGGTATTCAATATTCAATGCGCTTGCTTGGACAATGACATTCACCTACTTATGTCAAAGCTGCGACAATGGGCGGAGGACTCTACCTGACGAAGATACGCGCGGATAGCCAAGTCGAGATCGACGAGGCTGTCGAAGCGCCAGCCCCTCCCCGCGAGGAGTCCGACGACAAAGGCATCGGTACCGCCGTCGATAAGAACACCAAACCGTGGGAACGAAGAGGCAATACAGACAGCCAAGCTTCGGTGCTCCTTATTATTACCCCTCTCCTCCCGCAGGGCCCCCGCCATGCAGCCCACCATGCAGCCCGCCATGTCCCGTCCAAGAGCACTCTACATCAAGGTCGCGGACCTTGTCACCTTTGTCATCTTCATGTACTCGCTCTGGCTCTTCTTTTGCAGTGCCAACGGAAGTTCGAAGGCTGTGGGATTGTTCGTCCCCTTCGTACCCATCTACCCGCCATTCTATATCATTCCCCTGCTCCAACTTGCCCTCGCAATGCTATCGGTCTTCATCAACACGCACCGCCTCAAGACTCCCTTGCAGCGCAAGTTCGCCCATTGCGTTCTGTATCTGCTGTGGTCAATCATGCCGATGTGTAAGTAGCATGTTGTCCCATTTGCAGGTTACGGTTCTCACTGTTCGTTGCCTTCTTTTAGTCGTCCGCACTCTGTGGGGTGGACTTGCTGTTGAACAGACCGTCTCACATATCTTGGAGCAAGCCATGTTGTCGTTCACTTTCGTTGTCGTGAACGCGCACTGCCGCGACGACGGTCTGGAGAGTGCGGGCTTGTATGGTAAAGTGATGACGGCAGTTATCGAGTTCCTTTCTGCAGGAGATAAGAGGACGAGGGAAGTCGAGAAGAAGGGTAAAGATCGCGTCGATGGTGAGTTTGTCGTTCGTCTCCTGTGACGATGACGCGTAAGTCTGAACGATGTTCAAGATGTCGTCGATGATCTTTCGAAGAACGGCGGAAACGGACCCGCGCCTTGGTGAGTGGTCTCTTTGGCCGTCTACACTGTGATGATGACACACGGTCTAACCGATGCTTCAGATGTCATCTACGGTATCTAAGGAAAGGCAAAAAAGTGGCAGACCGGCCTCATGGCGAGTTGTCTTTGCACCTCTCTACGTCATCAGTCATGGCTAGCGCATGTTGCACACGTATCCCATCTTCTCGTTGGCTCATGTAGCACTAGGCAATTCTTGTATCATATCATCGTCCCCGGGAAGACCTACCTACTGACTTGTTGTTCATGCCAAACTTCCTCCTGGATTCCGGCTAACGCGGCCGACAACGCCGCCGCCGCGCTCAAGGACGGACTTGCCGCCATAGTGTCCGCCATCCTCCGGACTGGGTTGGTCGCACGTCGAACGCCGACCGCTTCGCAGGCTTCGATATGCTCCTTCTGGGACGGGTTGGCAGGGGGCGTGGCGGCGCAACGTTGGAGGATGTCTTGGATGCCAACTTCCGCATCTCGGTCGTTATGTAGCTCGCTTGCTGCCCATTGGAGCTCACGCGAGTCGGGATGTGTGGTATCTATAACCTACTCAGGCTGCCCGACAACAACATGGCACTTTACTCCGACGAGGCGCGGCTTATGGTGGCGGCCATGCAGAAGGCTGAGCCCCACGTCACGGAGGAGACGGTCCAGTGGCGGGATATGTGCAAGGACCTCCGTCAGTTCCTAGGGAGGTGCGATGACGATCACTATATTCAAGGCTAGCGTGGTGCCGCTGTGGCGTAGCAGGTTTGTTGGGATTGTGCCACTATCGTGCCATCGATGCTGGACTTACGACATGCCCCACCAGAATACTGTTCCCGGGCTCTGATTGTGACGGCTCCGAGTCCTTAGTTATGAGAATTGACGCATCATGTCGCTATGTCAGTCAGCGTATCGCTTCGTATGGAACCAATGTCCATTTGTGCCACAGATCTGCAAGCCTCCATGGTTCGAGGTTGGATACTTTGGCGGACGCGAAGGTAGAGCGACTGGTGCGACTTCGATATGATGACGCCGCACCCAGTTTCCGTCAACTCCGTAAAGGTCGAATGCTATCGAAATGCATAACTCTTCCAGTGTGGTGTCACGTAAGATTGTTATCTCGATCTTCGGCATCTGCCGACGCCTAATTGTTGCCAGCCTTTGCCAGGGTTGCGACCGTCGGATTCGTCCTCAACTTCCACCGCCTACCACAAGAAAGTCTCAGGTACGAAAGCTGAGGCTCTATTTGCACGCTGCACCTAATGAATCATCAGAGATGCCCCATGTGCATGTTCACGAGGATGTTCTCATTGAGATATTCAAGATTGACTACGAAGAGTCATGTTTTTGTCGATGTCCTCAACCCGACATTGCTGCTCGCGACAAGGACCATGCATGCCACTGGACACGTCTGATGCTCGTGTGCAGAGAGTGGCGGGCTGTCGCAGTCACGACCCCGAGCCTCTGGAAGGTGATACACGTGGACAAGAGCCTCAAGTGGCTGCAATTTTCACTTCCTCGCACCCGCACCTCGCCTCTTGACTTCATTTTTCGCAATGTCATGCTTGCGCTGGAGGCTATTTCTGTTATTTGCTCTGTGTCACACCGCATCCGCAAGCTGGGCCTCCCGGAGATGAACAACGCTGGCTTCACCTTGATTCGCCGCACGATTTTCAAGACAGAGCTTCCTCTCCTGGAGGAGCTTGACCTCTCTATCAGCAGCGAGATAGGCATGATGATCAGAGCGGCTCCTCTGGGATTTACCCCGGATCACTTCCCAAAACTCCATACTTTCCGTCTCTCGTGCTTCCTCATCGACTTCAAGCCGAATGCCTACAAGAACCTCAGGCGCCTCGACCTCCGTGGGTGTACCGTTTCGTCGATGTTTGGCGGCCTGTACTCGTACGAGCAGCTGATCGACATGCTCGACGGGTGCAAAGCTCTCGAAGAGCTCCAGCTCCAGCAGTCCATCTCCACCATCGTCCTCATCAACCTCCCTCCGGAGAGAGAGCACCGCGTCATCAGGCTGGCGAAGGTTCGGAAGTTCGTCATCTGGGACAAGACCCCGGTGGTCGCGCGATTCCTCTCGTACATCGATCTCCCGATCGAGTCGTCCATGCGCATCGTGGGCACGTACGACAGCCGGACGAACATTCGCACAGCGAGGGATGCTTTTGTCTCCCTGCTTCCCATGGATCGGAGTGGCTTCCCGATCCTGCGCGCCGTCGACCGCGCAGATCTCGCATTTTTCCAGACGCACGCGAAGCTCCGGGCATGGCGCGGAGATACGAAGGTTACGTTCAAGCTCCGCAGCTCGACGGACAGAAAGTGGGAGTTCTATTTCAACCGCGGGCTCAAGGAGCTCCGCGACGTCTTCGCCGGAGCTCCGCTGCAGGAACTCAAACTCCTGGGCGATATGGGAGGCGTCCCGAAGGACGCGACGACCTGGAGAGACACCTTTGCGACGTACCCTACACTCAAGCGGCTCCTAGTCACAGGATATCGAAGTCCCATTCCTATGCTCCGTGCGCTCGCGGAGAGCCCCTCAGCGCCCGGTAACTCGGCGCCGGGCAGCGCGAAGGTGGTGGCTCCGAGGCTTGATTACGTTCAGCTCCAGTATCTTCCTTGGTACGAAGATTACATGGACACCTTGGTAGAGACTTTGCGACAGCGGATGTCGCGCGGAGCGGCCAAACTGGATACTGTTGACATCGAGTTTCTCGTGCGCGAGGAGGACAAGGCGAAGTGCGAGCAGTCACTGAGTGTGCACCACGACGAATTGCGCTCGCTTGTCTCCAACGTCCGTCACGAGCTGGAGTTTGTGTAGACGGTAGGTTGCCTTCTACTGGGACGATCTCACGCTCACATCCGTCCTCCGTTTTCCTCCAGGATTGCTGACACACGGTACTATATCCAAGAATTATCGGTATCCAGTGAACATCCATAGATCTATATTACATAGGCTTGGAAGGCGGCTCGTCTCGTATGCAATCTATTGTACATCAGTTCTTCGCCCCCTCGCGCTTTCCATCCTTCGGCATCAGGCCGAGCTCCTGCGCCTTGATCTGGATGGCCTGCGGACGCAAAGGTCAGCCGTGTACTTGGCGCGGAGCACGATCATGAGGACTTACCAGCGTCTTAGACAGGAAGCGAGAAGTGAAGAAGTCGCCTGTGGCGAACCAGAGCTGCGCAAGTGTTCTTTCAGCGCAACATTCAACGCCAGTCACGATGCAGACCTACCCCAGGATGTCCGGAGGGACGGTAGCTGCCCTTGATCTCACCCTCGTCGTCGAGGCCGTACACCTCCTCGGTCTGCTCGATCACGTTCTTGCCGAGCAGCTCGGCGTTGGCCTCTCGCATGTGGATGTACCCCGTTCTGTCAAGGTTCACCGCCGTTAGCTTAATCAGAGCGGTGGTGGACCGGGGAAAGACGCCACTTACGCGAACACGACGACATCGGCAGACAATTCAGTCCCGTCGGTCAGGACGATGCCGTCGCGCGTGAAGTGCTTGATCCCATGGCCGGCCTTGACCTTGATCCTTCCGTCTGCGATGAGGTCTGCGCCTCCCTTGTCCATCCCTGCAGGGGTTAGTGGTCAGCGAGTGCCATAACTGACTGCGGTTAATTGACTGACAGTATCCTGTCATGGTGTCAGCGCTGGCCTACTAAACTTTGATTGGGATGGGCGACTCACCTCCCAGGCGCTCGAAGACGAGCGGGTAGACTCCCTGTCCCTCGGGACCCAAGTCGAAGTTGACGCCGCCCTTGCGCAGCTTCTCGTGCAGCTCCTTGTTCGCCTCCCACGCAGAATCCTGATCAGCAATGAGGATTTTCTTGAGAAGCCCGAGCGGCATCCCCGCGAAGCGGAAGTCGGCGACCTCGAGCGGAACGTTCTCCGGGAAGGCACCTCTGACCTGCCCGCAGACGTAATCACGCGTCATGACACACGAGCGCGACCGCTGGACCATTGTGACCGACTTCGCACCGCGGAGCGCGAGGTCCTGGCAGACGTCAATGGAGCTGTTGCCCGCCCCGATGACGATCGCGTTCTGACCGGCGAAGAGCTCGCCGCCAGGGAATGCGGAGGAATGGAGGATGCGGCCGCGGAACCGCTCTATATCGGGCACGTTGGGGATGTTCGGTCGCCCAAGGGTGCCTGTGGCGAGGACGATGTGCGCCGGGTGCAACTTGACGGGGACGCCGTTGCGGAGGACGATCACGTCCCACACATGGTTCTTCTCGTCGTATATGGGTCGCGACTGGAGCTCGGAGTTGGTCCAGACGACCAGGTCCTGGATGGACGCGTAGTGCTCCATCCAGTCGCTGAGCTTGTCACGAGGAGTGAACTCTGGCCAGTTCGAGGGGAAGGGCTGGTAGAGAACTGACCCGGTCCGAAATAGCATTAGCGGAGGCGCCGCGAGAGAGAGAGGAAGCGGCCGAGGCTTACGAGTATGGTGCTTCCTCGTGGTATGCAGGGTCAACGTCGGGTAGCGCTTCCTCCACGTATCGCCGACGCGAGCGTGCCGCTCAATGACCAAGGTGGGGATGTTCATCTGCTTGAATCGTGCCGCTATCTGGAGGCCAGTCTGCGCAGCGCCCACTGCATGCAGCGTCAGCGAAAGATGAGAGGCGTGAATAGCGATGGAAAACGTTACATATGATGACCTGAGGATTGGTCTCGACACTGTGGACCCACTTCTCGTAGTCCTTCTGCATGTGCCTCTCAGCAATACCGGTCACGTCATCCCGCCAAGGCAGGATACTGAGTTCCTCATGACCAGGCAGGTCGGACACCATGGTCAAGAGGGTGAATGCCCGATACTCGCCATCGGTGTCGGCCAAGAGGCGGGCTATAGCATGGCCATGACCGTGCTTCGACTCGAAAGTGAATGCGAGCTCGACCCCGGTACCGCGGTTCAGGGCGGCCGGGAAGGTGCGAGGAGCAAGGTCCGTTGTCTCGTCCAGCTTGACGGCGGAGATATGGGCCTGGGCCAACGTCCGCGAGAGGTAAGATGAGATCTTCTCTCGACCGGCGAGGGAACGGATGTCCCACGTGAAGACCAGCAGGTCCCGCAGCCACCCGTCAGGGAGGAAGAGGTTCGAGAAGGACTTGACGTCCCCATTTTGCAACGCCGACGAGCAAGCGGAGAGCCAGGTAGAAGCTACGTGGTGCGGGTTAAGAGACATGTTGTGAGGGGGAGGGATGTTGGCGATGGTGCGGTCCTGCTCACTATTTATGCGTGAAGGAGCGTTGGTGAATATGCAGGCGCGCAAAATGTCTCGGACTGGGCCGCGGCATTCAGCGCACCGCTCTATCATTGTCCGCTAGCCTGCGTATCAGGCGTGGTCAGTGCGCCGCAGAGTCATAAAAAGCTAGGAAGTCCTACCAGGACGAACTTACGGCAATTGATGTCCACTAACGGATAGGCATCATCATGCGACGGCTCTCGTTCGCAACGGACAACTCCGTCACACAGGTACCGGCTGAATCACCCCTGACGTTCCTACTTCCATGGGGTATGCCCCGGGCCTTGGAGTTCAGTTCGGGCAGGTTTTCGCCGGCGGAACGCTACGTCTCTTCAGCAAGGTGCGATGGACACGGACGCATACCAGTCCTCGGGTGAAGACATTGAATACGCAGTTGCACCTTCCAAGGAACGTCTCCCGACCGATAGCGGAAAAACGAGGTTGCCTTGGCTCAACAAGCATGCTCCCGAAGCTGGAATGGCGTTCATGGGTTAGGTTGACGTACGGCAGATCTGTGCACACGGTATCAGCTGCGGCCGCCAGAGGGGAGCGAAAGCTAGAGAAGATATGAACAAACCTGGCCGGGCGTTGTAGCACGCTTCTAGAGCGGCGCTCATAGACTCCTGGCATGAGGTGAACTCTATTCGCACCGCGCCAAATAGAAATCCCGACAATTGATACCTGACACGAAGCATCCCTTTGTTCGACAAATCTGAAGAAACGACGAGCGTAGAAATCACTGTTAGGATGGATAGCGCTCAGCCTGTATCGCTCCTTGGCGCACTAACGGTAATCATTGTACTCACCGATGGACTAGAAACACACTAATTATCGGAGCGCACAGCGCGCACAACGTGAATCGAACTGTTCTAGTCGCCAAAACCATCAAGTGGCATATGAGGCCGGACGTGACCATTGTGCCAAGGTACCTGTGGAGTTGTGAGGTGTATCGTGGTTGATTAATCACGAGTGCGGATTCAACGCGGGGATATTCCACAAGCGCGCAGTTCGACGCCACCATGCCGCCGAACTCCTCGCCTGCGTAAAACTTACCATGACAGCGGTGTCACCCCGCTCCGCTTTGCTACAGCCATGGCGCCCCGTCTGGTCTCGGAATCGCAGTAAGGCTTTGCCCGCACCGGCTGCGCAGGGCACGGTGCGTGCCAACTCAGTGCTACAATCACCGCGATTCTGGCAGAGAAGGCGGCGAGAGTGTGTAATGGGAGGGCGCCATGAGCCTACGGAGGTTTGTCATAGTACGGCGGCGATGATCCTTGCGCTGCGAAAGTGTCATGCAGAGACAACGTCAGCGTGAATGGCGATTGTACCGACGCATTAGCTTATGACCGTGGGCGGCGCAGGGACACTTCGGTATACAGTGGCGCGATGGATGCCCCGTTTACACGTCACCGGTCGGACAAAGGCCGCGTGGCGTCTGCCTGAGAGCAGTCAGCCAACAGCAAATTCCGTGGAATGTATCATGGAATCACCTGGTAGAGCTCAGTAGCTAGAGTTCCCGAAATGATATCTCCAGCAAATTCGCAACAATATCATCACATAACGGACGACGCTCCGTTGAGTTACACGCAAGCCGAGGATGCCCGGGAACGTTCCTGTTGTCTACCCATGTGTGTTGACATGTCGCTGCAACTGGAACCGATGTCGCTCGCGCAAGTACGGACTCTGCGGAGGATGATGAGTAGATTCGCCTTGCCAAGCGTCGACGGGAGCTAATCAACTCCGAGCGTGCCGCTTACCCGCGCGAGACCGGTTAGTCGAAACAACCGAGCGAAGTTATCCCCAACGTAGTTGTAGAAGATGGCGCGAAGACGCGCCGGGAGACGGTTGATAGCAGTGGCCTATCTGTGTTCGACGTTGTACGATGGACAGCGAGGTTGCGGACGGTGGGTCCTGGAACTTCGGACTTCGCGCCGGGGGAAGATCGGCGTTGAAGGTGATGAAGAGCAAGGGCTATGGGAAGAACCACGCTCATTCGGCTTTGCCGAGCGGCCGTGTCTCCGAGTGCGGGAGATTCTACCCAGAGGTGTTTGTCGGGGTCTAGCCGTGTGATTATGTCGTTTTCCACGATATGAGGGGAAGCCCCGAATTCGATGACATACAAAAGTGCTTCAGCAGAAAGGAAGAATAAGAGCCGCATGCCACTTCGTCCTGTACCTAAGCACAGCGGGTAGAATCACGTCAGCCAGACGAGGAAGGAGGACTCAGGGGGCAAACTCACCAGTCAGCAGACTGCGACCGTGCAGGGGGGCGCGGCTGAGAGTGATGTTACGAGTCAGTTGTATATACGCATACGTGACCATAGCACGCACCCGTCAATACGATGACTGCTGTTGTATGACGAGCCGAGCACTCTTCTACGACTAATCTGCCGTCCACCACTCGAAATTGCCGGTCAGCGACTTCAGCTCTTCCTCATACACACCCAATGTATCCTCCAGCTGCTCCCCCACTTCTTCCGGTGGTCCTGCCTTTGACGTGGACAGAGTGAGCGCCAAATTCTCCAGCTTCGGCAGTCCATGGTCAATGCGGCGTCGAAGGACTGTCACAAGGGCCTCGATGAGCCCCTGTTGCCAGTCAACATACGCGAGGGTGAGGGAACGAAGTTCCGGGCAGACGATGCACTCCGACGACTGTTCGTCCGAGCCCGCGCCAGATGGCTCAGACGAGTCGGACGCATCAGAAGGAAGGAAAGGAGACGGCCGAGCGAGCGCAAGCAGAAACGTGAGCGGAGAGCCTTGTGCTGTCACGTCGATGGTCTGGAGCGCAGGGAAGCCGTCGAGGAAGGAGAGGTGGTCGTCGATGCTCGAGACGGTATCCAAATCTCCGCTGATCTCGAGTTGCTTGATCGGTGCTCCAGCGAACAGGAGACGGAATTCGCGTAGCGCGGCGTCGAGATAGAAGGATCCATCGTCGCACTTGGAGCCGACCACTTTGAGGCTGACTTTGGCGCCTCCGACGGTTCCCTTGAGTGCGACGTCGAAATCCTGCCAGCAGTTGATCGAGGCGCTGGTGACAGATTGAAGAATCGGTATGCCGGACCTATCTGTGGGGAGGAGGGAGGGGAACGCGTCGACCATCCGCGCGTCGGACAGCCTCCTTGCCAAAGGGTGGCAAACCCGCAGCGTGACTTCCGGAGACAGATGCATGCCGGCGAGGAAGGAGGAGGTGACCGACGGCAAATCCCAGATCACGAGCTTGCGGAGCTTCGGTAGGTTGAGCGTGATCGCATGGTCCGGCGGTGTGCGGTTTGGTAGGCGAGATAGTAGGCGACGGAGACGGAGCTCTTTGAGTTCGAGACAGCCTTGCAGAACTCTCAGAAAATTGCTGTAACTGACAGACGAGTCGTTGAAGACAGGTCCCTCAAGAGCTAAACAGTGGAGTTTGCAGAGAGCGTTGGCGTCTAGGGATATTGGGACGAAGGAAAGGCGAAGGGTTCTTAACTTGGAGAGCTCGGCAATCCTCAGTTCAGGCAGCCCGAAAGTTGGGGCTACAAAGGGATGGCTGGGGTCCAGGATTTCAATCTCGTCTAGCACAGGCATGAGAGCGTCGAAGAGGCATCTCAGCGGTGCCACCAGCTCGTGAGATAAGGCGGACTGGTGGATGAACTTCTGGATGCGGTTGGTGTGTGGAAGGAGAAAGAACAACGACTGCGAAGGATGGTATTTGTCGGTCACCAGCAGTCGGATTGGCAAGGACCCCGACCGTAACAATGCCAATTCTACCCAACTCTTGTTTTTGCCGACCTCGATGAGCTGCCATAGGGAAGGAGCAGATACTCCGAGGGCTCGCCAATGGCGACAAACCAGCATGAGCGGCAGCCAGTGGGAGCGATAACACCGTTCATTCTTCGGCGCGTAGGTGTGCAGTGCGACTTCCATCCGGGCATCGTATGCGTGGAATACTTGGACGAGAAGTTCATTCGGCAAACGCTTGATGTGCCCCGTCTCCCCGTTGTAGCTGGAGCCTCGTACAACCTGACGCTCCATAGATCAACGTGAGATGATGCCGCAAGTCACGCTTCAACGTTGAGTCCGGACGGTGACTCACATGGGTCATTTCTCAGGCTTCTTGCTTCCGCCGATGGTACGTACTTCCTGCCAAAAGATGGGCATCCGTTCAGTTTTGTGCCTCCATCTGCGTTTTTTCAGTGAGCATGCGTACCGAGGCAGCAATTATAGTCAGCTGAAGCGCATGTCCGCCGTCTTCGCTGGCAACATTTTCACCGTCGGTAAATGCCGAGCGGATGTTGAATCTAGATAGTAATTGTACTGATCTGCTAGCGCGGGTTTAGGCCTTTCCGCACGATGTTGGCGTGTAACTATCACCCGTTGCATTGGTCTGTCAAGGTCTGCCAACTGGGATGGATCCTCCAGGATATCCGATGAACGACGGATAGCAGGAGCGGGGTACACATCTGAATATACTATAAGATCGTGACAATTGTGGATGATATGTAATTGCGGGAATTTCATGGTATGAGGGATCGTTGCAGCAGCGTAGGTACAAACAGAGCGACGGTAGAGAAGTACAACGGACGGCGCGTCGGGGTATGGACAGAATGTTCTGCCAGTGTCAGACAGACACAGCAGAGGATGGCCGCCTGGGAACCTCGGACATCTCCCTATGAGTAGTAGCCAATACGGGAAGACCGGTATCAAATGCCCTGAGGGGCAATGAGTATGCAAAGCAGGATACTTACCCAGTTCACTTTCCTGAGCGGCCATTTGTCCCAGTGCGAAATATTATGCAAGAGGCGTTCGTCGTCGTCTAACTAGTTGTTGACTAACTCGTACCTGAGCTTGGTGACCAGCGACTGCAGGTCTCCCAGGTGCGCATCCAGCACCCGCCACAATTGCGTGTCGCACATTCCTTGCGTCGGCGACTCGCTCTTAGCGAGGAGAACCAACTCCGTCAATTTCGGCAAACCGTACTCGAGGCGGCGGCGGAGGATCAGCAGCAGGATGTCGATGAACTCTTGTCGCCACTGGACATACTCGAGGGCGAGCGAGCGGAGATGTGGACAGATAAGAGACATCGACTCGGAAGAGCCCCAACGCAAATAGGAGGGGTGGAAGCTGATAGTCGATGGATGAGACTGGGGTTGAATGAAAGCTCGGAGGAGCGTGGTCGGAGACCCGCATCCCGAAACCTTGAGTGACCGAAGCGCAGGGTAACCAGCGAAGAACCGGAGGTGATGATGGATATCGGGGACCACGTCCCAATCTCCAGCAATCTCGAGACACTCGAGAGGTGCGCCGTCGAAGAGGACGCCGAACTGCTCCTGCGCCTCCTGGAGGTAGAACGTCCCGGGATCCCGTATGCTGCCGGCGATCTTGAGGGTGATTTTTGCGTCGTCCGTCCAGCCTTTGAGCGCAACCTTGGAATCGTGCCAACAGTCGATGCTGGCGTTTGTGATGGACTGAAGGATCGGTATGGTTGACCGATCTATAGGAAGGAGCGAGTCGAAGCTTTCGGTATAGAGAGCGTCGCTCAGCCCCCCTGGCCACTGTACGCATAGCCTCAGCGTAACTTGCGGCGACAAAGCCACCTTGGGAAGGAAGCTGGATGTCGTCCAGGGGTGGTCCTCTATGACCAGCTTTCGCAGCTTCGGCAAGACGACCACAGCACTTTCTATTGCCGGTCCTTGGTTGAAGTTCGCAAGATGACGTAGAACACGATGCAGGCGGAGCTCCTTGAGCCTGGCGCACCGACGAAGGGCGCCCAAGAAGTCTTCAAGCGTGAGCAACTTGCTGTAGAAGACTTTGTCACTCAGCGACAGACAATGAAGCTGAGAAAACATAGAGTCGTCGAAGGGGAGAGGATAGAAGGACAGACGCAAGGTCCGCAGCATGGGATGTTCCGCAAAGCATAGATGAGGCATGTTGGAGTTTTCCACCGCCCCATCGGTCGCAATATCGACCTCGCTCAAAAGGGGAAGGGGGTAGTGGAAGAGAAGCTGAGTTGGCGGTGGGTACGTCTGGGAGCGGTCGACGACGATCATCTGGATGCGTTCTTTGTGGGGAATCATAAACGATAGCATCCGTGACTCCGAAAACCGGTCCGTAAACAGGAGCCGGATAGGCAAGGACGCGGATCGTGCCAACGCGAGCTTCACCCAGCGCAGGTTGTCGCCGACTTCGATCAGTTGCCACAGGGAAGGCGTCGATACTCCGAGGGCTCGCCAATGCCGACACACGAGCATCAGCGAGATCCAACGGCAGCGCAGCCGTCCGTTCTTCTGGTCGTGTTCCTTCTGAATTCCGGCATCGTATGCGTGGAAGATGTCGATGAGGAGTTCGTTGGGCAAACGGGGACTGGGCTTAGCCCGACCAGTCCCATCGAGAGTCTGCAAAGTTTCATGCAAGGGATATTGAAGGAGATTTGCTAAACACGCAGTTGGACGTACTTACGTTCTTCATACCAGACCGATCAGGGATCGAACAGGCACTCCGACTTCGACTGGAAACCTTGGCTCGTCGGAGCGTAGGCCTATCAAATGTTTACCTACGAAGATGTCATCAACGATTCGAAGATGACATCAATGCTTCACCACCATACCTTCCAGTGATTAGGGGAGGTCAGAGTGGGTGATTCTGACGAGGATTTTGGTCCGGCAGCGTTTTCAGATGCGCCTTCGGATTTACTCGGGTATCGCGGATTCTGGAAAAGCAAGTCTGGAGCCGCTTTTGCCTCCCAGAATCGCGGAATTTGGCTCCTCGATGTTGCGACGGTGTTCCTTTGCATGAATCAGCTCAAGTTCACAACGCGAGATATGGCTAGACAGAATGGGGAGGTCAATGTAGATGTCGATTCTGGAGAGATTCTGAGCCTCCGATTCCCCAGACCATCCCAGAATCGCCCCAAGACTCAGGCCAGAATCACATACTTACTCTGACTCCCCCTAGAAAATGAGTCCACACCTGAGGCGACGTGATAAACCTCGTCAAACTTGAAGTGTATGCCACTGCGGCGTTTGCTGGCGCGGAGGAGGAGGAGGAGGAGGAGTACGGCGTATGCCGGGACGGCGCTAAGTTCATCTAGCGATCATCGCACCCACAACGAATGTTAACCTCCTCCTCCTCCCCACTAGATTTATGTAGTCCGAAGCTGAAGATCATTAATGTCTGGTGAGCACAGCAGGCCTGACCATTGCTTCCGTGACCCAATGCACTGCAATTACATACAGACGGTTCTCCTCAATGGCACCCTGGAATCGAACTTTCGAGCTGGGTTCTTACACTTCGCACTCAGTGCGCGCAGTGAGCTCCGCCTGTAGAAGCATTCGTCGCCTCAGGGAATGCCGGACAACTCTGCTTGTCCTCCGCTCCAGGCACATCCATACTGGGGTTGGCCTCGAAGAAATGAGTAGGACGGAAGAGCAGGCGAAGATGTTCCACCGGCATGACTGGCCAGTCCTCTGGTCTCGGAATGTGCGTGATCCCTATGTACGGACGTCGAAAGTCAGCCCAGGCACGAATGAGACAACGCGTGGCACACACCCATGGTGATAAACAGCAAGACGTCCTCCTCGGAGAGTTTATCATCCCCTTTAGCCCAGTTCGCAAGCGAATCTGGGGGCACACCGCGCGTCTGCGGCACATACTTGCCCGACGGCCACATGCGCCCGCCGTGCGGGCCCTCGACGTCCTTCACGACCCACAGCGGCCGCGTCGCGAACTGCGCACGTTTAGCAACGATGCTGTCCGGGAGGGCCATCATCGGCGTCATTGTGCCCTTGCCCATGATCGAGTACCCGGCGTTCTTCTTGGAGTGCGGGTGCACGACTTTCGGGTTGACGATCGACCACCGACGGTCCTTCGTGTGATCGAAGTCGCGCGCGCCCTCGGACGCTACCGCGATCGGCGTGCCGAGCGCGATAAAAGCGTTTCCAAGGTGGTTCGCGGCGGACCCGGTGGGTGCATTCGGCAGCGGGAGGATGTCGGTCTCTACGACGGTGTTCTGGAGGCCGTCGACCATGGGGTCGACGCGGACTGAGAACAGGTGCTGGTGGTAGTGCGCGTTGATGCCCGGTGCAAGAGTGGTACCGAAGGGATTTGGCTCTTCGTCGCCCTTGACGTAGACTTGCAGGATGCCGGTGAGCCGGATCTCGACCTCGATGTTGCCGTCCTGGTAAAACATGTAGTTGAAGATATACTCTGCCCCTCCGTCAGTCGAGGACATATTGATAACGTAGTGTAACACTGACCGTAGTTCGCAAGCGTGCAGATCTGCTGGATGACGAGTCTCCGACTGCGTACAGCTTGTGCGCGCCCGCCGACACGGAAGTCGGTGTGCTTCCAGAGCAGCCCCGCGTCCTCTTCGTGAATGCAGATGGTGTTCTTCACCACAACAGCGTTCCCGTCGTGTGCAACATACGCTCCAGGCTGAATACGTCCATCGGTGAGCTTTCCAGTGCAAAATTCAGCGCTCCACTTACCAAGTAATGTATCTTGCCAAGGCAATCGCAGCCGAGCGTCAGCTCATTCGCCATGGTACCCATCCCATATTCGCCCCTGTGGAAGACACTGAGTTCAAGCCGGATCCAAATGACAGCGTACGCACACATCGAACGCATGCTTCCTGGGATGCGGGTGTTCAGGTGCTGCGTATGGGACCACCATTTCGGATAGAGAGAGGCGATAGAAGATAGGCCGAACATGCCCATCGTCGTTGTACGTGATCGTGGAGATCGCAATCCCTTCCCGATGGTGGAAAGCTATCGATACAATATCGTAAGCCACGAGTCATCATTCCGGGAACTACCCTACTTAGTACTCACCGACATGCATCTTCCACTTCTGCCACTCGACCACATGGCCGTCGACCTTGAAGCTGACGCCCTCCGGCTGGACAACATGCAGCGGCTTGACGTCGTCGCGGAACCTAAAGCCCTCCTTCTGGGAAAGGAGATCCGGGAGGAAGTCGTGTGACTTCTGCGGCGGAGGAAGGCGCTTTCGATTCGCAATTTCGCGGGCGTCGGCGTCGAGGTCAGGAGGGGCCGTCGAGTCCACGCTGAGCTCGACGTCGACGCCGGTACTTGCGAACAGCGACTTGGTTTCCTTCTTCTTGTATGTCGGCGGGAAGTCAATGTGTATTACCTTCTTCGAGATCGAGTCCACGACTGGGATGAAGTCCTGGAGGGAGTCAGTGGCGCGTCAAGCGTCGCGCTATGACTGGAACTCACGAGAGGATGTGCGTAGAGGTTCTCGTGGCGGCCCCAGCGGGCGAACATCAGCGCTTGCTGGATGCGAGTGTTCTCAGGGAAACGAGCGTCGAAGCCGATCGCCCAGCCATCGGCGTGCAGTTGCTCCGGCTTAACTCCTGTGGAGACAAGTCAGCCACAGTTCGACGAATGACAACTGACACATCCTCTTACCGACTTCGGCCGCGAGCTTGACGACACGCTCGTCAGCCCGTATTATCTCCTCGCAGAGCAAGAGCTCTTCGACAGAGATCTGCGGCTGCACCCCTTCCGGGAGCTTCTGCACTGATTCCACGGCCCATTCGTGGCCATGGAGCGCGACGATGGTGTTGTACGCATGTCCGTTGACGGCGTCGACGAACTGCAGATCGCATGTATACGATGTGAGCGGGAGTATGCTGAGAGTAGGAGACGTTGACTGACATCCACCTCCGCCTTGCGGACTATGTCACTCGCAGGCTCGGGCTTCTCGCCACTCTGCAACGGGATCCCGAGGAAGGCGAGAACCGCCTTCTTCGGAGGCGGAAGCAAGTAGCTCGTAATGAACCTAATGGCGTTGATGTCCGTCTTCTCTGCGACATACCGCCGGACGCTATGGGACACGGCGACGATCTGCAACAGATCAAGATTTATCCGTTAGCACTGCACTATCGAAGATCGCGGCAGATCACCTCTTCAGGGGTCAAAGGATCGAGCGGGTGCTTGAACGGGGGACCCTTGAGCGGGCCTTCAGATGTGCTGACCCCGGTCGCAGTGCTAGGGGCGGTATTTGGAACAGACATCGCGGCGGTTGCTGTGAGAGCAGGTGAGATGAGCGTGCACTCCCACTGGACAGGTGTCTCTCACAGATATATAGGAGCGCTTCTGCAGCGTCTCGCTATCTCGGGGTGCGATGTGACTTTGTCCCGTCCGATAATCGGCTAATGTCGGATATTCCTATCTCGATTGGGTCAGCACACTGAGGTACATATGTGAACACATGGATTCTCTCACTTCTGGACGTTGCTTCTTTGCCTATCAGTAGTTCGTGTTGTCGAATGACGATGGAGGGCTGCTTTCTGAGGCGCCTGCTCGGACCTCAGTGCGCCTCGTGGGAAATCAGCTACCACATGACCCTACCTTTGCGAAGATACCGCGGACTACCAAGCGAATCTGCCAGCACTGAGACCATACCGGGATGCTCGAACAGGAAGAGGGTCAGTTGTGCGAAGTGAAGCGGAGGTTCGGACTGACCGGCGCTTCCGAGGCTGCCGCGCAAGTAATCATGACCGCGGGTAGGAAGGAGAGACGTTCAATGGTGGAAGGCGTCCGTCAGGCGGATTAAGAAGGGTAAGGCAAGCTTGAGGCGTGAAAGACGACATGACGATGCTTGTCGCCCTCAAAATCCAGAATGAGGGAACTTTGGCTTGCCACCAAGTAACTTGACTTGCAAGTCCCGACTCGGCCTGGAGCCGGGAGGGCTCGTCCCGGCCTGAGCCAGGGCTTCAGACGACTGGGAAGTGGACTCAAACTCGGCGAAGTGGACGGTTTCTGTGGGCTTTGTGAGGCTCAACTCAGGCCCATCGCAGACGACGGCTAGACAGCCGTGCAGGAGGACCCTCTGTGCACACGTCTCGTCATACCTGAGTGAGTGAGCAAGCAACTCACTGTTTGAGAGCGGCAGAAGTGACGGAGCTGGGGTGATATGGTCAGTGAGCCCTTGAACGCTGCGTAAGCTACGGTATTCGACACACCTTGACAGCTATAACCGTACCCCTAGTACACAGTTGAGCTGAGCGCGTCCAAGCCCCGACCTGACGGCTCGGTTCGGGCTTGACAGATCCTCGAGCCGAGCCGTCAGGCCGTCCCAAGCCCTCAACAAGGCCCGTCTTGTCACGGCCTGTCTGAGGGCTCGACCTCACGACGGCCTAAGACCGGAACTTGCAAGTCACTCTGGTCCTGGTCCAAGTTGCATGGGATCGGTGAAGCCCTGGCTTGATGAAAACGCAGGCATAAGGCCGGGACCAGAAGGCGGCTCAGGCCAAGCCGCGGGCTCGTCCGGTGATTCGGTGAGTAGAAAGTTAGATTGAAGGATGCGAGGTCAAGGGGTCGATTTGTACCGATGAAGAGTCTACAACCGCAAGACATGTCTACGGGCGATGAATGATGTGAGCGCGGTGCGATCTTGCTGAGACCAAGTATTTACTCACCATGACGGGCACAAGAACGCGTCACATCCCCGATATGGTGGCTCGGTATGTGCGTTCCATGAACGAGGGTTCGGCTTTACGGTCTGAGGCCGGGACCTGCAAGTGAATAACATTAGGACATTGGGGCGCGCTGCCGTAGAGGTAAACATCAACAGGCATTTAACATGCAAGCGGCGCACCAAAACAAGATGCATACCGGCAGAGTCGGATTCCCGTCACCAGGAAGCCGCAGGTCCAAGAACGTTGACTGAGGGGGTGTTGATTGCAATTTGCGCAAGTCGAGTGGTGATGGGCGCCGCTACGCCTGTCCACCCAAAAATTGGCCCTAGTCATATCTTTCAAAAACGTCTAAAGCGTTAGAAAGTCATCGCGAGCCGCATACAGCGGAGTACTGCAGAGAACAAGGGTTGCCACGTCATGCATGCTTCCTGCCAGCGTCGTTCGAAAATAGTATGGCTGTCAGCGCTATAGCTGCCAAAAGAGCAGAATTGTTGGTACTCGGCACAGATGCTGGTACCAGTCTGAGCGACGATGCGCAGTACACGAGAGTATAAGTTAAGTAGACGTTAAGAGCGCGCGTAGACGCCCGACACCGTAGAATCGTTATCTAGATCTGTGATGCGGACCATGTGGGTATTGGGCTAAGCCACCGCTGTCTTTGTCTTAAGTCATCGACCTGGCAGCAAAACTGTTCCCTCTCGCTTCGAGCATGATGTGTTTTTTGATGTACTAGTGCACAGTGTGTATCAGTGTAGCTACCAAGCGAAATCCCATGAGAAGTCGTCGCAGTACGTGTCCATATGGTCCATGTAGAACGGTAGCATATGTTCAATCTCTTTTTCTTCGGCATCTTCGTTGGGCATGAACATCAGCTCGAGATATGCAAGTTTCGGCAGGCCTCTCATGGCCCTACGCCGCAGGCTCGCCAAGACGTGGTCCATTGCGTCCTCTTGCCACTGAATATAGTCCACGCGCACGTCCCGCAGCTTGGGACAGAGTGCATGCCGCGTGATATCTTGAAGCAGATCAAATGATCGGCCCCCAAGAGCATGCCATATAGGTCGCACTTGAAGACCACTCTGGACTCGCAAGCAGTGCAATGCCGGGAATGCAGCGAGGAGACCTATCCAGAGCGCGGTCGCACCGAATGTGTCTGAGCTACCCCAGATTTCGAGCTCGAGCTTCTCGACCGGCGCGTCCTTGAAGATAGTCCCGAGATGTGTCAGGGTACGATCCATGTAGGGAGTCAATACGATGGTCTTGGAGATGAGTTTCACTGTGATCGAGGCGTGCTGAGGGGAGGTGGCACGAATGTTGAGCCGATCCATGTCGGAGAACTCCACCGCAGTGGCGGAACGGAGGATCGGTAGTCTCCCATGATCCTCGGGAAGCATAGAGAGGAGGAGTGATGCATCATCAACAGGTGGCGAATCGATCCAGCCAATGAGGCGGAGCGTGATATGCGGAGTGAGGGAGATGTGGGAGAGGAATAGACGGATGAGACGAGGTACATCGCCGACGACCAGCTTGCGCAACCGTGGGAGGATGACCTCACGCTCGAACGCAGCGGGAATCGGATTGGAGAGAGTAGAGATGAAGCGATGGAGTCGGAGCTCTTCAAGTTCGGGACAGCCAACGAGGACGTCCAAAAATTGCTCGAAATGGAGGGCGCGGTCGACGGAGTGACAACCGTATAGGTTGAGGTATTGCAGATGCGATACGGTCGATGGCTCCCAGTGAAAGTTCATGTAGGATAAACGGAGGAGCCGTAGTTTGGGGAAGTGCGTCGCGTCAAAGGCAATGGCTGACGACTCGGATGGTCGCGTTCCAATGGCGGCGATGTCCTCTCGCTTATCAGCCCACACGCCGAGTTCGTGGAGGACGGGCAGGTTTGTAGAAAGTAGCGTATGGAGCGCATGGACATCCTCACGGTTGACAGGGCGAAGAAGCAGCGTCCGCAGCCGATGTGTTTGCTGGGTCAACAGCGATATTGAGGACCGTGCGATCGAGAGCGAGTAGAAGCAGAGGGAGAGAGGTGCTCCTTGCGACCGGTCTAAGGCCAGTTGTAGCAACTGCATATTACCCCGAACGTCGATCGCTTGCCAGAGGCTCGGATACGCACGGCCTACCTCACGCCAGCGTCGGCAAACTAGCATGAGAGGCATCCAGTGGCAAGCATGTCGTCGAGGTGGCTTGATGCAGAATTCGCGCTTGTGAACTGCAACGGCATCGTTGAAGAATTTGAAGATGTATAACAGAATCTCGTCGGGTAAGCGATGGATGGTCGGCCCGGTGCGGGGATGAACGACCAGGGTTCCACGCGACCTATGCGATGTCAACACTTCAAACCTTCGCCATAGTGAAATCAGATATCCGCGGACTTACGGTAGATTCGCGGTCATGCCTGCAGATAACTTCCACTGGCGTCACTGGAGTAGAGGGCGCGCAGTTGGCCACTACCTTGAAACGACGGCGGACGGAGTCGACCTGAGTACGTATGTCGTAGACGAATCGAGGAAGATAGTACTGACCTCCGCAATACCATTCGCCCTTGAGTGGTTCTACGGGAGAGAGATGGTGGTACGGCAAGACGTTGCACGCAAAATTACAAGGGGACTCACGTGACATGATGCGATCTAGATAACATTCTTACTGATCAGTCTAAGTGATAAGTTGTGGCAGAGGTGCAAAGTCGGATGCATAAGTGAATATTCCAGCACCCACAAGTTGCTCCGCCCAGTACCTTAGCCTGAGTTTGTCAGTGCGCTTGATCGGCATTCGACTACAAACGCAAGTTCTCCAGGTGCGCTCCTCGCCGGTTACGATGTCGGAGGCAAGCCAGCAGCAACTCCTCAAAGAACCTCTGCGATACCAGCATGTCCATCTCGTCCACGGTAATCGTCCGCCGTAGTTTAGGAAAACCCGTCGCAGGCAACCCGTCACCCGAAGTTGGTGGGCCGCTGGGCGACCGATTTGATGAGCTTGAGAGTCTCCAGCATGGGGTACGATCGGTATACCGAGCCCGATGATCTCCTTCGATGCGCATTAGTGTCACCGGTTCCAACAACGCGGGTCCAATGTGTTGAAGACATGGCTGGAAAACGAGCGGGCGAGATATGAAGGTCCGAGAAGGTTATGTCACAACTAGAGAAAGAAAGCACGCCCCCAGTCTACCTCAGTCCACACCATCATAAACATCGTACGAGACATGCTCGACAAGCTCCTGCACATGGGACAAATACCGATGCTTCAGCCTGTCGAAGTCCTCTCGGCCAGGGCTCAGTGTCAGATGCAGCGCCTCGAGACGTGCATCGTCCTTGGCGCGGTGGCGGAGGCAATCCAGCATCGCCTCGAAGAACTGCACGGACACCGTCTTGGACCTGCCGTCCACGCATTGGACCACGCTGACCGTTCGAAGGTTAGGACAAGCTGCCGCGAAGGCCCGTCCGATACCCGGACTCTGGGTGATTGGCGGCTCAGCCATACGCAGCCCCCTCCACAATCCTGCTGGTGACCCCGCTCCAGAGACCTCGAGAGTATCCAGCATGGGGAACGCTTCGAACACCGCTCTCCAGGCGGCTGCTAACGAAAACGCCCGATGGTCTCCTGTCACGCGCAGCCGCCTCACCGGAGCAGCACCGCAAACATGGACGACGTCGCGCAGGCCAACTTCGAGGAAGAGCTCCCAGTTGGCGAGGGGACTCGAGGTGATGCTGAGATGAATCGCTCCGCACGTTGTAGACGTCCCGTGTAAGATGTAGTCGCCTTTGTTCATGATGAGCTCGACCGCAGTGGGGGACGACAGCATTGGTAGCGCCACAGAGCGCGTGTCATCCCTCCTGGGCAGCAGCTCGGAGATCGTGATCTCCTCCCATTCATCGATACGGCCGTCCGACCGTCCATATACCGCGATGGAACATGTATGGGGAAGGCGAATGAGTGTCATGAACAGACGTGCGTCCTCGAGATTCTCCTCCAAGTAGAAGTCGGCTAGGTGGGGAAAGGCGAGTGGTGGTGACCCTGGAGGCATTCCCTTATTAGGCACGCCCACAAGCACGCCCGAGATGCTGAGGCTCTCGAGACGTGTAGCTACCCGCAGCGCGTCCGAAAATTGTTTCAAAGTGGGGCCATCGCGGTAGCGGCAAGCGGTCAACGACAGCCGCCGTAAACCAGCGTAAAGGTTGGTATCCGACACGATCGCCGCAAAGCGGAGGTCAAGTGAGCGTAGCACTGGATACCGAGCGGATGTGAGGTCGATGTCGATGAACGCTGCCTGGCCATCGACCATGAGGTGATGAAGGATCGGCATGGGAGCTTCGAGTGGAATGAGGTTATCGCCAGTGATGTTACTCGGAGGGTGCTCCGGGTCATAGATCGCGATGGCTTCGATGCGCGTGCTATAGCTAGCAACGTGGCGTATCATCTCCGGCGTGGGTTTGGTCAAGGAGATGCGGAGGGTCGTCTCGGCTGAACGGACCAAGCACAGATCCAACCAGGCGGCTGCAGACCCAGAGACCGCGATGTTGCTCCAGAGGGTCGGAGTGGAGGCTACCTCCCGCCAATACTTGCAAACGAGCATGAGGCGTACCCATCGCATGGACATAGGGAACTCGCTCATGGGCTCTTCTGCGTCCAGCCGGAAGATACCCACGAGGAGCTCGTTGGGAAGGTGGTTGACTGGCAAAGAGGAATTCCACAGCGTCCTTAGGCGTAGTTCCTCGGAATTGAAAGCTCGCAAGGCATCCAAATCCATCATCTCTGTTCGCTTGGACTGGATGTCGTTCGGTTGGTTGATGATGTCCGCCTGTGTACGAAGCTTGGGCGATAAGGCTTCTTCCGCCGAGGCATCCATCCCGAGACCAGTGCTGTCCAGGCGGGTCGCTCAGTACTCCAGACGAACCTGCAAAGAGGTACCGAATACTTACTTGATGCGGCTGTAGCTGACGATCCGTGGCACTGTCACCGTCTTTCGGCTCTTGAGGAACAACTCAAGCAAGCAGCGTGACGCCGTGTACTGCTGATGGCTAACACCTTCCCACGAACCGTGTCAGTTCAGGACTCAGACTGTGCCGAATGAATCAAGTACATACCGATGATGGGGGACTGGTCTCATGAGTCGGAGGGGGTGAAGACGAGAGAGAGGTCGAGATGTACCTGGGAAAAGCCGCCGAACTCGCAGCGCGGTCCCCGAAAGCCGACGCTCCTTGGCACCGCACCGGACACGATAGTAAGTACTCCGTCGAGTACGGAGCTCCTGGGCTCTCATGGTAGTATATGAGCCGATCATTTGAATACTTCCTTCCATCGAATTCCTGTGTATTTCACCTTCTAGCTCTAGGTGGCACAGCCTCTCCAACTGCGCCCCTCCCGGAAGACAGCCTCAGGCGTGCGATGCTGCTGCTGCTGTCCTCCACGATCCCCCATTCCCGAGTCTCGAACCCGGACTCTTCAATCGCCTTCCGGAACCCTCTTCTTGCACCGCGGTGCTGGACGACGACGCACCGCCCGACATACGACACTTGGCTGTGCAGCGATTTTGCGACTCGCGCCTGTCGTACGCATTGCCCATCCGCTCGTCGGGTGTCATCGCCATCGAAGGATGCGAAGTGCTTGGCGAAGTCGAAGAGAGTGTGAGATGCTTGTGGCCGACAGACGGCGGAGACGCCGAGCACGAGGAAGGGCAAATGGGAAGTAACGTGTCCCTAGATGATGGCAGGGCTGTTCGGAAAGTAGACGTCGACAGGGCGTACCAATAGATAATAGTACATAGCCGTGAGCAGTGATCGCGACCATGCAGCTCCTGAAGCCAGGAGCGAATACAGAAGACTCGAAAGTTCATCCGGGATATCGCGATACTCCAGTGCGCTGTGTAACAAAGAAAGATCAGTATATGTCTTGACTTCGTCCGAAAAGGACTTACAGCGTACGTGAGGCAAGCCTCACAAACTCAGCTTCAGAATGCGTAGATCTTGATGTGGTACTGACGAAGGCGCAGGCGCAGGGGAAGAAGAACGAGGATGAGAGATGAACCTGGGAGATCCAGTCAGCAACCCTACGCACCGACACGTCCGATCACTGTCCGAAGTTTGGGCCCAAAGAACCATTGATTATACCTGCGGGACTCGATACTCGCCGCACCTTGGTGGCGGAGAGAACGTCGTCACCGCTGACTTCCGGCCACGGTATGTGGTCCTGATACGCGATGATCGCATACTCCGGAATGCAAGGCAGGCATCTTTCTCCCGCGTCCGACCATCCCGACTCCCGTCATACTAGCGGCCGGAGTCTCAGGAAAACGAGAAATCAGAGCCGTGCACTGCAGAACTCACCTGAGCGGTCGATGTATGCGCGTCATCCGACAATGATCTGGTCCTCCCCGCACAACCGCAAGAGACTCTTCATGTCTGTGCAAAATTCCTGCCAGTTGTCGCCGACAGGATCCTCAGTCGGGAGGAGCGCCATGACGCGCTCGAGCACGTCCGCCATCCGCTGCGCCTCGTCGTGGAAGATCGTCTGGTCGTTGTCCGGCAGCTTCGCAAGCTCGAACAGACCGCGCATGCCGACGCGCGCGAGGACGGGCGGGCACGAGTAGTACTTGGAGACCTCCGAGAGGTGGTAGTTGAGGTCGAGCGCGACGTCCAGGTCCGCAACGCCCGGCTTGCCACCGCGATCGAGCATGGCGAAGAGGGCGTCGATATTGTCGAGGCGTCCGTGCGCTCTGGGGGTGCGCACCCAGCCGCGGAGGAAGGAGATGGCCGCGGCGAGAGCGATGGCGGCGTCAGGGAGCGCGGCTTCGTCGTTCGGGGACGCTTTGGCGGCGGTGATGCCTGCGTCCAAGAGACGTTGACGGGCACCCTCGACGTTGGCGTGCTTGTCGCGGTTTGCCTGCTTTTGCACCGACTCGAGGTATTCGATCGCAGCGCGAATGACGATGCCCTTGACGTGGCCGATTCCGGAGTAGCTGTACGACCAGGAGGTCTCAGTGTCGTCGATTTGCACTTCTTCCGTCCTGTCGAACTCGGTGTGTCTGTCTGGGCCGATAGTTGTGAGCCAGAGGGTTCCGCCCATTCCTGTGCGACGGTGATGAGTACGGCAGAGTACCTCGCGATATTGAGACCTCACTTACTGCGAGTGCGTCGTACTCAGCTGTTGCAGCCTGGTGAGGGAGAGAAAGGAAGAGGTGAAAAGACGAGAGGGTGGCTTATATAGCTCCTGAGCTGGCGCGACTCTTCCACAGAAGCTCGATACCTGTCACTTCAAGTTGAGCATTCCCGGAGATCAACATCATGAGTTCCATCTTCGCTGGTTGAGAAGACTTGTCAATATGAAGTTTCGTCGTCCAAAGTGGCAGCGAGCAACAGCTGGAGAGTCGCCGCGGACGCCGTTGAGGCATAGTCTCCCACGCTACTGATGCGCCTTCACCTGATATGGCAAAGGGCGGGATTCGGCAAGATCCGGCACACCGATGATCCGCGGTACATGAGTCCATTGTCTGTCAAGCGCCGGCCTTATTCTCTGCTTTCGCTTCGACCACCATCTCCGTCGTCGGCCACAGCGACCAAAGCCCTTTGCTCGACGCCACTGCCGCTGACCGCGCATATAATCACGTCTTTCCCCCCTCTCGCACATTCCCCATGTCCCAGCTCAACGGTTACTCCCTCGAGTACGCTGCTCCGCCCTCCCAACCCGCCATCGGAATCACCTACTCGACGGGCTCCGTGTCGCGCTCGGGCAGCGCGACATCATCATCTCCTCTCAAGCGCAAGAGAAGTGAGGCCGCGATGACGGTCACTGCTGTCACCGTCGCCGCGATCCCTTCCGACGTTCCCCTCACACCAATCATCCTCCCCGACATCTACTCAAACCCAGACGAGCCCTACG
>ML211334.1:0-35203 GCA_004369055.1 Polyporus arcularius HHB13444
TGTACGGATGGCTACGGCGAAAACTTACTGCAGAGCTCGAGAGGGTCAAGCCACTCCCCGAAAGATTACAAGTATATCCCAAGCCAGAGAGAGAAGCAGAGTGTACCTCGAGCAAACGATGACGTCCCTTCCGCAGAGCTCTAGAGCAACGACGACGATCGGAGAATGAAGCGGAGAACATCGCAGCTTATAGATACGCGGAAAAGATGACGCGGAGAGCGACGGAGAAAGAAACGGACCGCTACGGACCGGTTTGTCCAACCTCCTGAGTGTCCTTTGCCATGAGTCGATGATAAACCGAATGAATCCTTCGGATCATTCTCAACTGGCCGGGTCTCGCCTGCTCAGTACATTTCTCCAGGTAGACGTGTGCTACAGCATTCGTCTGGCACTCTATGTGAAGCCCAACTGCCGCACGTATGCCAGCATAAGTATACCAGCAAGTTCACTTGTCAACAGTCAGTCTCCGTTGACAAGTCGGAGGACTCGGAGGCCGACAGGCCAATGGGACGTGCCAGACTCGCGCAGCCTGCGTCACGCTGAGAATGGTCAGCATCCGCTTTCCTGGGCAAAGGGACCGGGCCGCCCCGCTGCCACATTCATGAGAGGAAGAGTACTCCGGATGGTTGACGGGGTTCGCGCGGAGGGCGGGTGTGGGACTAGCCAGTCAGACGGCAAGAAATGGCGGCCTCATTTGTAAGTGTTCCTGAATGTCTTCAGTGCATTGCCCGCGAAGTTCGTGAGATCGCAGCGGATACGTGCAGATTGGACGGGCCCGACAAACGTGGCCAAGCGAGGATCCGGGGCTGTTTCTCACAAGTCAGACAGAGGGTCGTCCACGCATGCAAGAAATGAGGCTATGATACAGATTGAGCGACCTGCGGCGTACGTTACCAGCGGACAAGGCTAGTGCTACAGGTCGAGGGGTTGCAAGGAAGGAGACCTCCGAAGGAACCCAGGACCTTGAACAGGACGATGGAGCAAGACGTGCAGGCAGCAGCAGAGCAAGCGCAACAGGTCACTAATACCACTAGAACTGCTGGCGGGGCGACTGGAACATGCCCCCAGCACCTCCACAGCCATCCGGCGGCATCCCAACTACGGAGCCACCGAACTGTGCAGCGGGGTGCTGATGAGTTCCGTCGCTCCCGTAACCCCAGTGCGGATAGTGATGCTCCGTTGATGTCTGTGTTGGCCAGTTGTTGGCGTAGACGGAGTAGCCCGGGTACTGTGCCGCAGTAAAGTGGCTGTCGAGGTCGGCCAGGAGGGGGCTTCCGACCGGAGAGCTGTAACTGGCGTCAGCCATCTCTTGGGTCTCACTGACGTACGACGCTCCAGCCTTGATATGTACTGATGCTGGGATGGATACCGATGGCCCTGCCACGGCAGTCGGTGAGTGCGAGTATGTGAACTTGTGACAGGGCCACGTACCATCGCCGGGTATAGGTGTCTCGACCGCGACCTGCGTGGCGGAGACAGTGATTGCTGTGGTAGTTTGCTTGACGCGCCGGATGCGCTGCTTGCGTTGGGCACTGACGCAGGAGTCGTCCATACCCAACTTCATACACCGTCCGCATGGCCGACCCTCGTCGCACTTCTTGTTCGCCGTACGACAATTGGTGCACTAGAGGTGGTAAGTCGGGGGAAGCGGCACGAGGCGGTACGGAGTAACACACAGCAATCTTTACACCTTTGGCCCTGCGTTGTATGGGGCTTCCGCTTGATACCGAATCGATGCTCGGATTCGGGCTCGCAGCTGTGGTCGGATTCATGACGGGTGTGGCGAAGACCGCTAGGGAACAGATGAGTGTATAAGTAAATGACTACATGCTAGGCTTGGAGCGCAGACATACCAAGCTGTGATCGGTGGACGAGGGCTGGTACGCAGATGTAATCGGGGAAGGGGGAGGAGAACGCCCAGGTCGGAGCCGCAGTCGAGGCACCCGCGATGCTTGTCGACGGGGTGCCTTGGCTCAATAACACATGGACGTATGGTCGGCAGGCGTGGCACCATGGCAGTCCCATCACATCCTCATGCGCTCGAGCTCCGTCACTCGAGCCAAGGTGGTTGGATGAATGAGCGCTGCCCAGCGGAGTAGAAGATGGGAGAGATTGAGGGGAATCCATGAGGATGACGATGGGGGTGGGGAGCGGGATGGAAGGGTGGTGATGCCACAAATCAAGGGGACGTTCGTGTATGCGTCTTGTGGTCCATCGCATCTACAGCACAGTATAAGACCATGCTGAGAGTCAGGCGCCAGCACATCCTGAACACCGTCCCCGGCGCAGTTGCACCGCTAGACGCCACAAAAGCCATGACATCATGTCCCAGAAGGGAAGTTGCTGTGGCATGTCGGTGATCTTCCTGAGATTGCAGCTGTTCCGTGTCCGCAACACGGGGACATCCAGGGACGCCAGGGCGTGTTGGTATGTGCCGGTGTACAGGTAGAAGGAGATAGCTGGCGTCGCTCCTCGGTATCATCTCTCCGTTGTGGCCAAGTGCCATATTGAGCGATGGAAGAAGTCCGCTTTCTGGCAACTGGTCTGGTGTGAAACACCGTCGACGGCTTCATAGTGTGCGCAGAGACGCATAAGGCACCACAGGACACCGTGTAGTGTACCTGGCAGGTAGATCAGCGTGGTCCGACGAGCAGATGCTTCCAAGTAGACGACAGACACATACCATACGCCGATGGCGTCCATGACGTCACGCCATAGACAGCAATTTGTAGTAGGAACCGCACGAAGCTGAACGGGCACCGCCGTTTCCCCACCTCCAAGGCACCCGTAGTGCTCGGAACGCAGACTGTACGGTACTTGGCCTTGCAGCGGCGACTGGCTTCGACTGTCGGCGACTTGGTGACCCCACACAAGTAGACGCATGGTGTGGAGGCCGGCACGGCCGGACGATCGATGCCCCAGGATAACACGCAGCAGCGCGGGTCCTGTATGCGTGTGAGAAGCAGTGATGGAGCTGACGGAGTACTGAGTACACACTGCAGTGCTGGGGTATCTTCACAACTCTGAGCAACCTTCAGCGAGAGCGGCGGGACCCGTTTGTGGCCAAGAGATCTCCGTCTTCAGACAACCACCGACGGTTTCTCGGGACGCCGGAAATGCAAGGCTTGTAGTGTAGTCGAGAGCGGGAGAGGGTCGGAGCAGGTGTCTCCGAACCTTGTTCGTCTTCAGCGGGTGACGAGATGAGCTCTTCACATCCCGTACGGTCTCCGTGGCCGCGCGGGTCCCAGCTTGAACGTGAACCATATCGACGCACGCCCTGGTTGGCCGCTCGCCTCAAGACTTTGCAAGACCCTAAGGCCCCTCAAGACACTGTCGGAACTGGTACGCTCAGCATTGCACTCCTAGACTGGAAGGAAGACATCACTATGCGGCTCCTTGCTCTTCTCTGTCTCGTTGGCCTTGTGCACGCGACTGCTGCTGCTCCTCTGCGGAACTCGACGGTCTTTGGGTCTGACGTCCACGGTCACCACGGAAGAGACGAATTCGATGGTTTCAAAGGCTTCTTGGGCCCCCTCGACAAGACCGAGTTGGGCGCGACGCACGAACACATTGCGACGGACAGTCCAACACTCACGGCGACCTCGATCCTGACATTCACCTCCGTTGGCTCGACTGCCTCTTCTGGCTCTGCGTTATCCACCGAAACGAGGAAGGCGAAGGAAACCGCGAGCCTCGCAACTTCTCACTCTCTCGTCGGCACCAGCACGCAACCCACCAGGCCCATCACCGCCCCCGAACCCGCCCCTTCTGCACCATCTCCTTCATCCTCCCCTTCTGCCGCCGAGGCCGTCAACGCAGCCTCGAAAGGCGGCGGCGGCACCAGCGAATGGAAGATCATCGGCGTCGCCGTCATCGCGTTTAGCGCGGTCGCAGCGATCCTCCTCCTTGCCGTCTTCTTCGACCACTGGTGGCGCTTCGTCAGGGACCTCTTCGGGCGCAAACGCGACGCGAACGCTGAAGAGCTCGTACCTGACTGGGAGAAGGCCGAATGGGAGCTCCGCCTCGAGGACAGGCATCGCTACCCGTCCTTCTCGTCTCTACCCAGCCTCCCCGTCGTCAACCCGACGGCGCAGTGCGCCGCCAAGCAGATACAGTCTCCACCCCAGGCCGCTGTCGCGGCGAATGCGGTGAGGCGGGACGGGCAGGCGCAGGGGAGGGTTCCGGCGAGGCAGCTGGATGGGACGTTGGGTCCAAGGTCACCTTCGGCCTTGAGGCTTTCGATGTCGAGCTCGGGACACGCTGGAGCAGGCGTCGGATTGGGATTGGGACGTGTCGGCAGTGTCAATAGGTCGGTGACTTCCCCGCGCCTGGGAGGGCATGGACGGTCGCCCACGCCGCAACACACGCCGAGGCTCGGGTATGCGAACCCGGGCACGAGAGGGGGCGGGAACCCCTTCGATGACACCAATGGGCACTCGCCGATGCCGGAGGACGTGTACGGAGGAATGGCTTGAAGGAGGATAACGATCCCGATCGAGGAAGCGCAGGTTCGAGGAGCAAGAGAGCCGCGCGCACGCACAATGTACTATGCACAAACTGCTGTATTGGTAGACCCATCCACATTGCTAACACACCACGATCTTTCATGATGCCTGGCAGATATTGAGGGACTACGCAGGGAAGCGATCATGAATTGGTGGACGGAGTGGGCGTAGATTTTGAGGCGTCTGGAGTAGATGGGAAGAGCTGCTCTAGCTTGTCTGACGCTAGGATCCCTAGGCCAGCAACGACAGTTATTGCCAGAGAGACTCGCAGGCGCGTTTTTGCTGGCAGCACTGGATGCTCATGCGCATGAGCTGAGAGCGGGACATGACTCCGAGACAAGCTACACGCACCTGCCCACGACTCGAAGATCGACCTCTCCTGCACAGGCTTGGTACGAAACCTGAACTCAGGCTGCTTGGGCTCCGAAGGGGGTGGTTGCTTTGGTGTATGAGCCATGACAGGAAGGAGACAGTCGTGGTGGGAGGCAAAGCCGTCGGCACGTCGGGACCCGCCGCGCGCGCACCTGGACTCCGCCACCGCAGGTAGACTGAGCACCTTGTCCCCCGCCCATCTGCTGAGAAGTCGCCTAGACCAAGAGGCCCAAATCCTACCACACGCGAAGCCTAGACATGTTCACAGGTCTGGTATGCCATCTCATACGCCCTGCTCTGCCGGTCTAACAAGCACAATGCACGCAGATCGAGCACCTCGGGACGGTGACCGAGATCATGCATGACGATGGCGGGTGTACACTCACTATCGGAGACTCTGCGCCGATCCTGGGCGACTGTCACATTGGAGACTCCATTGCGGTGAATGGCGCGTGCCTGACGGTTGTCGAGTTCCACAAGGAGGAGCGCGGGGGGTGGTTCAAGGTCTGGCTCGCGAACGAGACTCTGGACAGGACCGACCTCGGTGCGTTCCCTTGCCTACGGCTGATTGAATTCATGTATCTGACAGGGGTCTGCGTCATGTGTGGCTGCGTCGCAGGGGAACGGAAGGTCGGCGATCAAGTCAACTTGGAGCGGGCGATGGGTGCGCATGTCCGGTTCGGAGGACACTTCGTGCAGGTGCGCCGCCCAGACTCGCGTTATCAGTTAGGTGCTGACTCCGAACATCGTACAGGCCCATGTCGACACGACAGCCACTCTAATTGACAAGACTCCGGATGGCGACTCAGTGCGCCTGCTGTTCCAGCTCCCGGAGCCCACCCCGGAACGGCCTTCGCTGCTGCCCTATCTCATTCCGAAGGGATACGTCGCGATCGACGGGACTTCGCTGACCCTGACGGCCGTCGACGACACGCAGCGCACGTTTGGTGTGATGCTCATCAAGCACACACAAGAGAAAATTACCCTCAGCAAGAAGCCGGTCGGGTCGAAGGTCAATATTGAGGTCGACATGGTCGGCAAGTTCGTGGAGAAGAGCGTGCAGGCGGCGTTGGGCGGAGGCAGCGGGCCACTACGGGGATTGGTAGAGAAGATAGTTGAGGATGTCTTGGTGAAGAAGGGACTCGTTCAGCAGGCACATTGACGAGATGTTATGGCATTATTGAATCTGTACTACTCGGCATGCCATATGTGGCAGGTCGCTAAACGAACGGGAGTGTCCGTCTGGAGCAGCCTCAGCCGACCTCCGACCTCCGACCTCAACCTCCTCTCCTCCGTCTCTCTTACTCCCTCTAACCTCTTCGCCCCGCTCGTCACCCGCTGGGTCTTCATGGAAGGCCAGTTCAAGCCGAAGGTTAGATCTGCGGGAACTACTGAGCGACAACAGGCGATGCTCAGGCCACTTTCCAGGTCACCGCGAGGATCGGCTATGAGCGACCTCGTCCTACATCTCCTTTCAAGCAACCTGCTCCGTCCCTGTCGCCGCCACCGGTTAGGTTGAAGGCCAAGGTCAATAGTAGTGCTACGATCCGGACGGGTAAGACTGTTCAGGTCGCATCGACCCCACCATCCGTACGCGGGAGCTCTGCCCCCGCCCGTGCACCATCTCCCTTCAAGCCACCACACTCTCGAATCGCCAACTCTTCGCCGGTAGCTGGCCCTGCTGTTAAGGCAAGGCTTACCGCGCGTCCCAATGGGAACAACTCGACCTCTCCATTACTCGAGTCGCGGCAGCGCGCATTCACCTCCGGGACACCACCGCAAGCTTCGTTCGTCCGACAACGACGCGGGAGCGTGTCTTCCAACCTCCTTGTCTCTCCCGCACGCTCAGAGATTAGTGTTGGCTCCTCTCCTGGCCGGTCCCCGTTGTCCCTGCACCCCGATGAGAACATCCCTAGCCCAACCCAATCTGCGAACGTTAGTGTTCGCGTCAAGGCGAAGGTATCTAGGGTCGTAGAGCCGGGTGTGCATAGTCCCCCGTCTCTGCCCTCGTCACCTCGTCTAGGGAACCGTCCCGCACGCGTCCCGTCCATCTCCAATATCTCCCTCTCCCCGCCCATGATGGCAAGCAACTCCGGTCACAGTCCTTCATCGGCATCTTCACCATCAGCCCCACCACTGCGCTTCGGAAGCACAAGAGAGACGAAACATCGCTCCTTCCAACCGCTCCCGAAAGGTTTCCAGGCGTTCACCCCGAACGACGATACCGCTATCGACTATGGTGGCAGCGCTCGAGGGTTGGGAGCGAAAGTCGATCCAGTAGCTGTTCCCCTCCCGCCGCAATCACCGCCAGGGTCCGTGGTGTCATTCTCGTCTCGCTCGTCTGCGTCGCGCTCGTCCGTCTCGTTTGAGACACAGGATTCAGGCATCAGTCGGAGCACGGCCCCAACATTACATTCGCATGTCAATGGTAACGGACACATTCCACAAGGCAGCCACTCCTCTCAACCTCGAGCGAGTATAGACGGGCTTGGCTTCCACAGCGCGCCTGTAGCGCGAGAGGCGTCCTCCATGAGTGATCCCGAGTCGGACGAGTTTGACGGGGACGGACATCATGATGCAAGTGACGGCGATGACGATGACGATGATGAAGAGCGGAAGATAAAGGCAGCAGCGAAGTCCAGTCGTAAGGTGCGTTTCCGCTGTTTGCTGCGCATACACTCTGCCGCCATCCCATCCCGCACTACCGCGATCACATTCCAACTGTGAACGTTTGTTGTACAGATCGCGGATCTCGAGATCACAAACCGCTCGCTACTTGCGATCAACACATCATTGGAAGCTACCAAGCATCGACAAGCCAAGGAGATTCGAGACCTACGGCGGAAGTTGCGCGAGTCGCGTCTCATCCTCCCTCCTCAAGCGTATCGCGCTGTCAAGTCCTCACTCACATACGATGATACCGCCGAGGAAGACGACGAGGATGAGGAAGATGAGGAGGAGGCGGAGAATAACAAGGAACTCCTGGAAGGGAAGGCCGACAAGGCATACCAGCGCGTCAAGGTGATAATTGAAGGGCTCCTCGAGTCAGGCCGACGCGCTCTCGAATCCAAACCTGAGGACTTCGTCGGCGATAGCAAGGGCGGCGCGAAGGTGCTCACGGCGGAAGAAGTTCGCAATTGGAGAGGGGATGACTCGATGCTCGACGCGGATCCAAGTCCGTCAAGTTCGCGTCCCCTGACGCCGTCTCGGGTCGCCGTACCGGACAGCGACGATGGGCTCGACAGCGAAGATGAGGTGGAAGCGGTCCTCGACGAGCCCGTTACCCGGCCACCCGCGCCTCTACCCCCAATCACGATTACACCTTCTGCTTAGATTCGCCATATTCCGTCTGGATTGTTGCTGTCGAGGTTCCCCATCATTGTTATTTGGCGACCGCCGCATAACGCTCATTGTAGAAGTCACTATACTGTGTACATACCACTCTCACTAGTCACCTATCGTCCCTGGTCGGATTTTTATACCCCCTCACGCCTTACGTCCTTGGACAAGCATTCTCACTCATTCTTTATATGCTCTCCCTTATCATCTGTTCCGTAGTAAAGTCCTGCATGTCTGGATGACGCATCTAATCCTCGAGCATACACATAGGTATCAGCAAGGCCTCCCTTTTCCATACATGAATGTACTCGTACAGCAACATTATGAATGTCATATGGGTATCGAAGACTGTCCGCGCACTTCCGAGTCTTCCACTGGCACACTGGCACTCACGTCGTTGTGCACCCATCGTAAGGTTCAGCGGGTGCACTGAGAAGCGACATCGAATCGGTGAAGGGCGAGGATGTGGTCTCGCGTGCTCCAAGCAATGTCAGTGTCTAAAGCAGGGATGCGGTGGTAGCATAACTGGGACCACAAGCTTTTGCATGCGGCACGGACTGTCCATGAGGTCCTTCATACCGGCCCGCGGCCACCTGTAGAGTACTACTACACCTCACCCCATTCACGTACTGTTTGTTTAGTAGTCACCTCCATGACATCCATTCCTGAGCATACTTATGTACACTCCACTTCCGCATAGCTGCCTTATCCCAAAACATATGTACAGCAAGATTATAATCCGATGTCATTGAATGCTACGGGACTGTCCGCGGTGCCTTCCTCGACTTTGTGGCTTCCTTCCACTCACTGATCGTGTGCAATTTGTTGAGCGCGCTTGGCAAGCTAGGAAGAGACCGATCAGTTCACCAGTACATATGGCAAGATTCTACGACTTACGGCTGCTGCCAGATCCAACTGTCCGCCCACTGGCCCCGGCTTTTGCACACCCCCCACCTTAGGTTTGGGCGCAGCACCCCCGGGACGAGGTGCACTGGGTACTGGCGGTTTCGCCCCGACGGTGGGCTTGCTCGCGACGGGCGGTGGAGGGGCAGGCTTGGGCTTTGCGGCCAATGGGGGAGGCTTCGGCGCAGCGGCACTTCCGGGTCTTGAATGAGCTGGCGTGATGTCGTTCGACGAGCTAGCAGCTGACGCCGTCTTCTTCCATGGCGCAGCCGAGCCGTTCGCGGCGGCCATGCCCGGGAACACTGCGACGGGCTTCGCAGATGGATTTGCCGAGACCGACTGCAGCCCAGTCTTCGGCGCTGCTGCTGCTGCTGCTGCAGGAGGTGCCGGAGTGGGTCGCTTCGCTGCCGGCGGGGGCGGGGGCGGGGGAGGCGGGGCAGCGGCCTTCGGCTTGGGCGGGACGAGCTCTAGATAGTTGTGCGGCGCCCAGCCTTCGACGCCGTCCTTCTTGACCAGCCACCACCCATTATCATCCTTCTCCACCAGCTCGACTATGTCGTCCTTCTTGAGCGTCATTTCGCCCTCCTGACCTTCGAATGCATACTTCGCCTTGTACAGGTCGACATCGGGCTCAGGGGGCGGAGGTGGAGGCGTGACTGGGCCCCTTGGTGGAGGTGGGGGAGCCCGAGGTGCAGCTGAAGACGTGGTCGAACTGGTCGCCGCTGGCGGTTTGACAGCGGGCGTGACGGCGGATTTACCTGGCAAAGGCTGAGAAGCAGGCTTGGGCCTCGAAGCCGTAGGCTTCTTCTGTGAGCAAATGACAGATTAGCATAGCTGGCGGCAGTCCCCAGGCAGGTCGCCTTACGTCTGATGGACCGCCTTTGCGTAGAAGTTTGCCCTGCGTGATGGGTCGAACGACCCCTTCCTTGCGTTTCGGCATAGGATATGACTGGCTGTTGGGCGGCTCGCCAGAAGGCACATGCACAGTATGGCTCTTGTACGTGTCATTTCGAGGGACGGTTTCGTCTTTGATGAACTTGATCTGCGCCTTCTTCTCTTTCTTCTTGTTATAGTCGATGCTGGCAGATAGTTAGGCATGCAGTAGAGACAACTATAAGGCCCACTCACATCGGCCCGATGACGACGTTGATGCTTCCTTGAGTCAACTTAAGCATGTGGGTCACCAACTCTGTCTTGAAGACACAGCTGATGATAGGGTCGCCTTCTTCGGTCGGACCGAGGTTGAGGACCTGGAGCACAATCAGCATGTCTCCAGTCATATTCAATCAAAAAGCCTACAAGCCAGTCATCCCGGAGGTTGGACATTGATATACTCTTGATCGTGACCAGGTTGATCTTGCGCTCAAGCGTGGTGAATGTCTGACCGTCCTTCGCGTTCGTGACAGCGATGTATAGAGCTTTCTCGGTCTGTAATAATGGACACCTATTAGACAGACTGCGGAAGCCACGAAGAGAGGGATACCATACCAAGACGAGGAAACGCGGGCTAGGCTTACTTGAACGACCGAGCTTCGACACAAGTAATTGTCCCCTGGAGCTAAATGTTACCTTGTCTCCTGTGAAGTTCGTCGGTTACAACCTTTGAGGCACTTGGTGTAGAAGTAATACATACGTCCAAGGTCACACGCCTCAATGAGCTCCTCGCCCAAGGCGCTCTTCCCGTTAATGTCAAGGTAGTCGCCCATGAAGCGGCGGTAACCCAGCAGACTGAAACGTCGCCTCTCCTTCCTGCCGGCGAGGATCTGATGGCCGTAGTCTCGGATCTTGGCGTACTCGATGCTTTCCTTGTTGTTCTTCCAGAACCGCTGTATACGGCGTGCGCACTCGTGCTTGTAGCGCATGTAGTTGCGCCATGCACGCTGGATACGACCAGCCATGTTGTGCCAGTAACGGTCACGCATCGTCTCCAAGGCGAAAAGCTGTATGCAAGCATATTGGTATCATGAAGTGGGAGCATCGAGACTACCACTTACTGTCTCGGGGTTCTTGATAAACGCCTTGGTCACACCCATCTGCCATTCCTCGCGCGCGATACCGGTATCGGTGAGTATCCGCTCACAGCCGGACTTCGCATCACCTTGCCAGATGTACTCGCCCGCGTACGACGTCGCAGGAGAGAGGAGGTAGAAACGCTCGACCATCTTCTCGAACGTGTTTCGGTACGCGAAACCTGCGCGTCGGACACGTATGTTCTCCTGTAGACCGAGGTACTTGACCTGGTGCAGGACGGCCTTGGTATCATACTCCGTCGAACTACGGTTCTGGTTAGGCTTAATCGTCCGGATATACGATGGCTGAGCGCGCATGAGGTTTTCGACGAGGGCACCAGCGGAAACCTGTATACTGAACAAGATCAGTGCAAGGTCCTACAAATACGCAAATGAATACTGGCCTTGATCCTGTCGCTCGCAGTAGGCGGCCTCTTCTTGCTATTAGGATCGGGCCTGTCCGGGAAGAGTCCCTGCAAGAACTGGTTGCCACTCGTCCCGATGAGGTCCAACAAGTCCTTCACGAGGAGGTCCTTGTTCTTGTCAGTCATCCCCGCAACGTTGTACATCACATCACCGGCATAGTGCTTGACCAGGAACTGCGCGCCGCGAGCCTCGAAGTGGGGATTACTGGCGAGCGAAGCTGTGCGCTGTATGAAGCTGTTATCCGCGGCGGTAGGGTCCGCATGGGCAGTAGCGCAGGCATCGTTGAGCGCAGCGAAGATACCAGGAGGGCGGCGTTCCTCAATGAGGTCGCACACAATCTTGTTATTGAAGTACTTGATTGGGGTCCACTTGATCTGCTCCCGGACGTACTCCTCCTGCTCGGTCTTCAGCGTGAGCTCAATGAAGATCTGCTGCAGCTTCTCGTTGACGTAATTGATGCACAGTTGCTCGAACGAGTTATCCTGTCAATCACATTCAGGATGTGAGCAAGCCGGCGCGACGCTCGCGGCTTAGTCTCAACGAACCTCAAAAATCTCGAAACCGAAGATGTCCTGCGCACTGGGTCAGAGATCGTCCAGGAGACACGTGGTTGGCAACATACCAGGATACCGATCAATTGAGAAGTTGTCTGGCGCGGCTTCATTGAAGCATTGATTCTGGACACGATCCACTCGAAGAGGTTGTTATAGATCGCCTTCGCTAGAGCGTCACGTCCGGAGGTGGCCTGTGCCGGGTTCAGCGGCACGTCATACACCGACCCGCGTCGTCCACCGCGTTGTGTCTCCATAGTTCTGATCGTGAGCGCTTTCTGAACCAGCGCAGGGTCAACCTCCAGGAGATACCCAACGAAATCCGTCACGCTAGTATCCGCGATCTCAGCATTGCCGTCGTCCTTCTCAGCGTACTGCACGTTGCCTAGCCAGAGGATGACAGCGAGCATACGGAAGATCTCGTTCTGCTCATAGTCGCTCAAACCGATGACTTGCATCGCATTCTGATCTGTGTCAGCCGAGATGCTTGCTCTGCACAGAAGGAATCGCTTACGATAGTTTCACTGAAGTCTTGGGCATCATCGATACCAGGGACGTCAAGACAATTACTCATGCTCGTGTACGCATAGGCCTCGGGGGTCTGGAGACCGAACGCCTCTGCAAGCCACGACATGTCAATCACTTGCTGACTGCACTGTCTCATATACCACCTACCTCGTTGCGCGTCCGACGCGGCTTTGGTGAACTGGTAGAATATGTGGAAGTTGCGCTCGTTCTCCACCTGACCTACCACACGGCCCTTCTCCAGTAGGTAGTTCGTGATTTGTGCACCAATCGGCTCTCCGTGGTCGTTGAACATGATCTCGAGGTACTTGCCCTATACCATGGTCAACCACGGGCGTTCCGCATAGGTACTCACTACGTACATGTCGACTGGAGTTGTTGTTGCGCAGTGTCTTCGCACAGCCAAAGCTTTCCAGCAGGGGATTTGTTGCGAGAACCATGTCCTTGATCTCCTGGATACTGTTGTCCTGGCCGCCAGACACAGCTGCGATGTACTGCATGATGCGCTTCGCGGCCTCCGTCTTGCCTGCACCGGACTCGCCGGAGATGATGACGCACTGGTTCTCGTGGTACGCGTTCATGTTGTAGTACGCAGACTCCGCGATGGCAAAAACATGAGGCGGAACCTCGAGCCTGTTCTTGCCCTTATACCTCTGGAGCACTTCGTCGGTGTAGATGCCCAGATCTGCTCAGCGCATGCTCAACTTTCGCTCAATAATCCTTCATGGCAGTGTTGCGCACCTCGAAATGGGTTGACAGAGATGAGCACCGCGCCAATGTACGTGTAGATCTCTCCGTTCTTCCATCGTTTCTCCAGGTTCTCGTTGATACTCTCATTCGTGATCGTGGTCAATAGTGTCATGTCAGACACTCCGACTTGCTTCTTCTTGAAGCCCTCCTTCCAATCGGCCTACAATGCCTTCAGCATAGTATATGTGTAGTCTTAGACGCATTGCCGTACCTTGGCAACCTTGCCGGCTGCGCCGCCCTTCTTGGGGGTGGCGGCGGCCCCCTTCTTGCCCGCCTTCTTCGACGGCGCCTGTATAGCCCACTTTGAGATACAAGAAGACGACGTCGTGTGTTCATCATACCGACCATTGCAGAGAAGCGAGACTAGGTGCGTAGATTAGGCAAGATGACAGCAGGTCGAGTGGTAACAGTGCAATCGTGAGTGTCGGCTTTGCGTTTGCTGCCTTCTGGGAGTCCTCAGATCAGAGACCTGCCAGCAGACGAGGAGACGCAGTGAAGACAAGAAGCACAGTCGGGGTAAGCGGAAGGTAGCAGATCGGTAGCAAGTGACGGAGGAGCGCGCCGCGTCCCATATCGCTGCGCGCACTCCGGGCGCTTCATGACCGGGACCCTCCACAAAATCCCTTATGCAAACCAGATCATACAATACTTACGCGATGTTGCTAAGTTACAGAATGCCCATAGCTTCTAAATCCTTATACCGATATCTCCACTCCATGTTCCAGCAACCACTTCAACGCCTCCGCCGCTGGTCGCAATATCGGCGAGCTCGGGCTCTGCGCACAAGTCTTGACTACTCCTACCAGAGCGCGGACGACGCCCACTCGGTCAGCCTCCGAGGCGATTTCCATCTCTGTCGGCTTGTTCTGCAGGCCAACGAAGAAGTTGCGTAGACAAACGACGCCGCGATGGGCCAACCCGGGATCAGGCTCGAGTTGAGCAGCCTCGTCCTCTACGCCCTCGTCCGCCTCCGGTCGCGAAACAACGGTGGGATCCACGAGCTGTCCAAGAATGGGCAGGACTCGATTCCGCTCGCGCTGCAGCTCCGCAAGGGATTCGCATGCGTCTGGGGAAGCCGTGAGGGATGCAAGTGCACCAGACGCGGCCAGTCGCGTAGGCAGGTCTTCGACGTCGCAGAGGGCGATGAGGACCTGTAGCTTCGATTTGGACGCCATGTTCTTGTCCCCGCCCCACTTGTTGAACATCTCCTCGGACCCAGCAACGAGGTTGCACACGAGCTCGGTCGCAGCCCGTCGCACGAGGGTATGGTCTTCCAGCATGAGCAGCTCGACCTTGTTCATCAACCCATCCGCGCGAGCAATTCGAGAGGCTGCTTCCGGGCTCTGCGAGGAGAGGTTCGTCAGCGCCATCATAGCTTCGAACCTTTGAAGCAGTGAGGCGTTAGGGTGAGTGACCATGAGGGCAAACGGGCGGATCGCATCGTAGACTGCCCCGTCGTTGGGACCGAAGACCTGAACAGGCGCAGAGGTGATTGCGAGCTTTGCGAGGGCCTGGATGGGTTCGAAGTCTTCCTTCTCAATCTCTGGGATTTTGCCCGCGACGGCAGGCTGGCTCGGTGGAAGAAATCCCTGGATGATGGTCTGCAGCGCTTTCGCGCCCCCGGATCGGAGCACTTCGCCTCGGTTGTCCTTGTCCTCGACCAGGTTCAGGATGGCCTTGCCAACGGCCGTCCTAACTGCGCGGCTGTCCGTCGCACGGACCGCAGACGTCAAAGCCTCCATCGCGCCTGCTTTGATCAACCTCCTACCGCGTTCCTTGACACAGTCATCATCATCGAGTGGATCAAGTCCCTCCTCTCCGACCTGACCCTGCGACTGACCAGGGTCCTTCGCCGTCTTGGCCATCCGTCTAAGCTTCAAGATCTGCGCCTCTTCAGCGGAGAGGCGGGGACGATATGCGCATAGATTGGAGATGATGACCACGATACCATACAGAGGGGATGCGATGGAGTCACCAAGACTTTCAGCGGTGGCACCTTTGCGCCGAGGAACAAGTGCGAACAAGCGTTGCAAGAACGCAGAGTCCTTCGAGAGCGTCTCCTTCACTGTAGGGTTGGTGCTCATGTATGCGAGTCCTTCCACAGCATCGGCGAGCGAAGACGTCTCTCGCGCGTCCACGACCAGTCCCTTCATAAGCGCGGCGAGCTCATCGTCCTGCATGGTCGGCTGCTCTGGTGTGCCGCCTGCCTCCGCCGCATCCGCACTGGACCCCCTTGCGAGCTTCACCATCGCAACAGCGGCGGCCGCCCGAAGTTCCGCATTATCCGCCTGACGCGACTTCCACTCCAACCAATTCCGATGGTCTGTTCCGAGCAATGCGCGACAGGTCTTGTGTCCTGCTGCGCGGCCAAGCAAGTGTGCGACTGCGATATCGATGTTGGGGGATTTGGGGAAGAGGTCAAGGGCGTCCATGATAGCTTCGAGTGTGCCATCGCGCTGGAAGATGACAGCAGCGGAAGCGTGGTCGACGTCAAAGAGCGCGGAGAGGAAAGTGAGCCCATCGAGTGCCTCTTTCTCCTCCGTGTCCGCTATTCGCGTGGTAACCGGGGTATCAAACGCGCGAGAAATCGACTGGGTGCCCTCGTCGGGTGAAGAAGCCTCGGAGCGTCGTCGTTGGCAATAGGCAGAGAGGACTAGGTAGCCTTTCGTGTGGACCGTTACCGGCTGCGTCGGCGAGAATGCCGAGAGGAGTGCAGACAGTTCATCGGGAGCAAACGTCACCCACGACTTGTCCTGTGTCTTCTTGAGCAGGACGTCGAGGGCATTGGAGGGGGCATCGGAGGCGACGGAGGGGGAGTCTGAGGACATGGCGGAATAAGAGGCGGGCGCACGTGGCTCTTCCCGCCAGAATGCGCGCAGATCTCGATCGCTTTTCTCTGTTCTCATCTTCCTCCTCGTCATGGACGTCGGCGAGGGCTCCTCCCAGCCCAATCATGCATCCTCCAGCACTCGCGAGGAGACCATCAGAATTGGGGACACTGTGCTGCTCAAGATTCCGAGCGGGGACATACGGACAATCAAGCTCGAGGGCAACTCGTACGCAACGGAGCTGTGGCTGAACGAAATGCTCGTCTGACCTCGGTATTCAGGAATATCAATCTCGGAAAGTTCGGCTCTTTTCCCTCCAGCGAGCTCGCGGGGCAATCGTATGGATTGACGTACGAGATCGTGGACAAGAAGCTGAAGGTGCTGCCTCCCCGCCCGATGCAAGAAGTAGGTACGAGCGTTGTCCATCTCACATCTTCGATCGCCAACATGGTGCCGCAGAGGACACGGAAGCCACGAACGAGCTCATCAATGACGGACAATACGTCCAACCCCTCACTGTGGAAGAGATCGAGACCTTGAAGAAGGCCGGACTACATGCATCGGTGAGAGAAGTCCGAGGCAGGTCGCGGCTTCCCTTTGACGCGGTGTGCTGTAGGAAATCATCAAAAAGCAGATCGAGCAGCACGCGAACTACTCTCTCAAGACAGAGTACAGCAAGGAGAAGTACAAAAAGAGGAAGGAAGCGAAGTATGTTGCGCGCGTTTCTGCGATCGACCCTCGTCTGACCGCCGTCCAGGTATTCCAAGTCTTTCTCCGTCCTCGAGCCGACCATGTTCAATGTCTGCGAGTACTGGTTCAATAAGGACCAGAACCGTCTCCGCGACATCCGTCCGGACTCCCTTGCCCAAATACTCAACCTGGCAAATGTACGGCCGGGAGGGAGGTATCTTGCAGTGGACGACGCGTCAGGAGTGCTAGTATCTGGCATCCTGGATCGTCTCGGAGGTGACTCAATCTGGGGCCTCTATCATATGTCTTTGCTCACTATGCTTGCTGAAGGGAGCGGACGCCTCATCACTATCTGCGACATCGACTCACCACCAGCGTACCCAGTCATGGTACATATGAACTTCCGCAAGGAGGTCACCTCCGTTATGTCTTCTCTGAACTGGGCTACAGCAGACGAAGAATACACACCTAGTATGTCCTGTTCCTGAACAGGCCCTCGCCCATGTTGATTTCGGGTCCCAGTAATCGCCTCCGTGGATCCACCTGCCGGCAAATTCAAGTCTGATGGACAACGAACGCGCCTCAACAAACGAAAGTTCGCCTCAGACGCTCTCATGCAGACCAGAGAAGAGCTGTTCGCCGGCGAATACGACGGGTAAGCCCCCTTCATGCGTTGTTGAAGCGTGCTGACCCCTAGTCTAGCCTACTGATAGCAAGTCAATATGACCCATTCTCGATCATTGAGAAGCTTTACCCGTACCTCGGCGGCTCAGCATCCATCGTCGTGCACAGTCCGCACGTACAGGTTGTCACCAGCCTCCAGACACAGCTGCGAGACCGACCAGGCTACCTTGGACCAACAGTGACAGAAGGCTTCTTGCGGCGCTACCAGGTATGCTCTCCCTGCGTCACATTTCACTGTGCACGCATAGATGACGTGCATCGCAGGTTTTGCCGGGACGTACACATCCCATGATGAACGCGTCGGGTTCTGGCGGTTTCATCCTACATGTCATCAAGATGTGCGTTATTCTCTCGTTGCGAGCCCTGCCTACTCACTAACTATGGTTGGTCGACAGTTACGACGATCCCACAGCGTCTTCCGTCATGGTACATAGGCATCGGAAAAAAGCGAAGCAGAGTAGCGAGGGCCCCTCTGAGAAGGATGTCGAGCAGCCTGCGGCGATCGTCGTGGACGCGACGGGAGATGACGTAGAGATGCGGACCTCAGAGTCATAGTCGTCAGAAATCGCACGTGTGTCGTACGTTCCCCAGTGTACGCTATATCCTATAGTTCATTTGTTGCATACTCGAGAAGTTGCGGCTTGCTCTCATGCATGTGGACACTTGAGGGCACACGAATGGGCGAGCAAAACGTGTCTGGTATGTCAAGAAAATGATACAAAAGATGCTGCAATGATACAAAGAAGGTCGACGTAGTCTGCGACCACCAAACGAGTGTATGTAGTATATAGGTGTGTCTGCTGGGAACATGGAGGTCGGCAGGTATCGAGGGTTGTATCCACCTCCTATCAGTTCAGGAAACCACAAAGGATCCTGAGGGTATCATCCACGCCTCCTTCAGTTGCAGATGTTGGGGTATTGGCGCTGCGTGGGGTTCTGCGGAATCCAACCACCGGCGAGACCTGCCTGGTAGGACCAGTCGTCCGCGCGCTCGGCTTTCCACGTCCACTGAATCCAACCGGCGCCCTTCTCGTAGGTGATGGTCTGCGCCTCCCAATACTGGCGGAGGAACGTCTTGTAGCTCGAGCTGAACGACGAGCGAGATCCAGTCAAGCCCGTGCAAGAGCCCACTCTCGAGGAGCCAGGGTAGCTCCCGTCGTAGCGTGCCCCCACTCCGCGACCATTAAGGTATGTGGCGCAGTCCGTCGCTGCGGGGGTCCACTCGCCAACGATGGTCCACAGGTCAAAGGATGAAAGAGAGGAGCCATAGGCGCAGGCCGCATCTATATGCTGCTGGTTAGAGCGGCTGACCTCGTCTTGCGAGAACATCTGATAGATATGAGTGTCCATCGCAACGCCCTGCCAGTTTGGTGCCGTCTGGAAGCCGTTCCAGTAGCTGGGGGACGTTCTAGTGAGAAGTATGCGGAGGAAGTAAGGAGGTAGAAGTTACCTGAGGGGCTGGAACGCATCGTGTAGAAGCACCACCGTGTTGCTCTGCTGAGAAGTTCCGTACGGGAACCTTCGCGGAGATGTGCGTCAACAACACGCGCATTCGTATCGACAAACACGCGTTCACTTACCGAATATTACCGTACGAGTCGTACCAGTACTGACGAACGGCGCTCAGGACATCGCTACCGTCAAAGCCGGCAGGCCTGTCCTCAAATGTTAGCAGATATCGAAGAGTCATCGAATGAGACGGACGTACTCATTCAACGGCGCAATCACCGACACGACATCCTGGTCATTGATGAACAACGAGGTGATCGTCTTCAGGACGGCGTTCGTGCGGGCGATATTGGTCGAATTGGAGTGCCATTGCGGGAAGGAAATGCGGTGCCCGGAGTTATCGAAGCTGCAAGGCAAATGATTGAACCCTCGTATCGACCATGAGGAGAAGTGCTATGAATACAACAACACCTACCCGTTCTGGGAGCCAGGGGCGCCGTGCAGGTCAACAATAACTTTAAGGCCGTGATTGCGCGCCCAACCAACGGCCTTCTGGAGGTACGGGAGCTGACCGGAGATGTATGGCTCCCCAGGCCCTACGTCGAATGCCCAGTATCCGATAGGAATACGGACGTGGTTCAGACTGGCAAAGTGGACGGACGCAAATCAGCACTGCACAAGTGCCACTTCACGACCACGTGACATACCCGGCAGCCGCGATGTCGATGAAATCCTGCTCGGTGATCCACGTACTCCAGTGGTTCTGCAGTGCGGACAGAGCGGTCTGCCGGTTCTGGTCCTGGCCGAATGTCCATTCGTCAACAATGGCGGTGTTGCCCGTGTTCTCGAAGAGGGATGGTGTGATCCAGGGCTGTTGGGAGAAGCGACGCGTCGCGTCAATATCATATCTCGGGTAGAAGTATCCAAGCGGACTTGACGAGGCCGACCCCATGGGGTACTGATGACAAGCGACGCGTGCTCACCTCCAGAACGAGCCAGCCACCGAGGTTCACCCCCCGCACTTTGGTCGAGCCATAGGGAAAGCTGGGGTTGATCGGGTTGTCGGCGAGTGCTGCAGGGGCAAAGAGTGCGACGAGGATGGACGCCGAGGAGAGGGCAGCTTTGAGAGAGACCATGGCTCGTCGCGGTGGAGACCCAGACGTGGAGGCGGAGGTGGCGGTCGGGGGTCAAAGGATGCATGGCCCGCGGAGGGCTATATATACTGTTCGGAGAGGACTGGGGTGACGCCAACATGCAGGATGTCTGCTTCTCCATCACACTGCCGGACACGATCGCGGACGCGCCCCGCACGTGTCCCCGCTCTAGCCGCCACAGTCTGGCTTCGCAACCAAGCCTCTCCAACGTGCAGCATGCCATGATGCAGCACGTCTGAGCCAGTTGGACAAGGGTGTTGTCCTCGGAAGTGCACCAGCATCCTCGTGCGGCATCACGACATTCCGAATCCACCGTATGCAATGGGGATGTCTCACCAGGACCCTCGCTGTCTGGTGCGCTTGTGACCGCGAATACGTCCGCTGTACCTGGAAACCACAAGGCGGGCAGCGTCCGGACACGATAAGACACGGAGCACCGACGCATCGCCATTTGGTCAACATCGCTGTTGAGTTACAGAGCGCCGAGAAATAAGTACAGGTGACCCAATTCTCTAACACATGCGCCCACCATGGCAGTTGTTCCCAGTTCTGCGTCCGACATCATTCGGCCTCCGGCAGCTCTCCTACTGTACCCTGTCGAGCACATCGTCAGAAGTACGGCCATTGGTCGGCGTTGGGGCATGCAGTGGCAAAGACGGCGGATGGTCACTATGAGCCACTTGCTGAACGCTACAACGCGGTCGCGTGCACGAGCTGGATGAGTACGCGTCCAGCTCTCTGGCACTGGCTCTGAGCTCACAACGACTCCTCTTCGCCAGTCAACACGACACAGAAGGCGCATGAAGCTGAAGCCGGACTATTGCAAGCGCACCCGAGGCAAGGTACAGAAGCTTTTGGACCCAGCAACCTCAATGCCGAAGCCTTGGCTGCGGTCCGGCGGAGGAACTGCATCTCGGAGGCCCCGCTAGGATGAACGGTAGCTTAAAATCGCCATGTGGTCCGCCAATGAGCTGGCTCGGCCTGCTGGCCTCTTACGTGCTAGGTGGTTCTTCGGTACCGTCGTATGGGGCGGCAGGCAAACACCAGATGCCCCGGACATGAGCTCGAGATTGGAACTTGAAGACTGCCTTCAGTTCAGCAGTCTCATGCGCATTTTCTATCAATACCTGACAAGACTTCAATCAAGGCTTGACAGAGCTCGTCATCGGAGAGGGCGCGTCGTCTTTTCTCGGAGTATGGTATAATCATTCTGGTACTAACCTGTACCCCTGCAGAGCCCTGCTCCGCCGCCCAACCTTCTCTGTGATCACCTCCCTGCAGCTGGCTTCGCTTGCGAGTTCATACGGTGAGCTGTCTAGTTCGAGACGCGTCGACGCAGATGATGGGACACCGCGGGCTTCTTTGCCGATGTGGAGGGCCTATAAGAGCAGGTAACATCACAGCTCAGATGGATGCAGACTGATGTTGCAGAGCCAGGACATAGGCAGAAGAGAGATGGTGGAGGGCAGCACCGGCAAGCTGTCCGCTGCTGTGTCCGCGGAGGCGGTACAAGCCGCCGGAAACGGCGACTTCCGAGCGGGTCGATATGCGCATTGCATCATCCCCAAACGCGTCTGCCACGCTTAAGAACGCATCCTCGCCCTCCCATCTCGATCTCCTCTTTCCCTTCGCCTTCATCGACATCCACGACGACCGCTCTCTCGTTCACGACCCACGACCTCATCAGCCTCATCCCATACACTACTCGCAATGTCGATCGGTAATCTTCGCAAACGCTACGAGTCCGCGGGCCAGGGCCACCTCTTCACTTTCTGGGACGACCTCTCCGACACCGAGCGCGATGCCCTTCGCGCGCAGCTCGAGGCACTCGACATCGAGCGCGTCAACCGCATATACCAGAGGGCCGTCTCCGCCGAGGAGGAGCTCGCCCAGAACGCAGGCAAGGAGGTCATCGAGCCTCTTCCTGAAGATGCCGCCGACTCCGTGATCGGTGACCCCGTCAAGGAGAAGGAATGGCGGGACATCGGCCTCAAGGCCATCGCGCGCGGCGAGGTCGGTGTTCTCCTCATGGCAGGCGGCCAGGGATCGCGCCTGGGAAGCTCCGCACCCAAGGGTTGCTACGACATTGGCCTCCCTTCACACAAGACTCTCTTCCAGTACCAGGCTGAGCGCATCGCGCGTCTGCAGACGCTCGCCGCCCAGTCCGCCGGCAAGGAGGCAGGCGAGGTTGTGATTCCCTGGTATGTCATGACCAGCGGGCCAACGAGGGCGGAGACCGAGTCGTTCTTTACGAAGCACAACTACTTTGGCCTCGACCCCAAGCATGTCATTTTCTTTGAGCAGGGTACGTGGTCTATATATGCGTCCTCGGTCCGTCCCATATCATATCCCTACTCGAAGATTGTATCGCGATAGGTCCGTACTGGCACGGAGCGCGCTTCTCGTGCCCGTCAGTCATGTGGATCGATGCTATGAGAGAGGACCGAGGACCTTGCATATCCACGTTTGCAGTCGTCTCTAATGCAGCATACACACAGGTACTCTGCCGTGCTTGACGGACGACGGGAAGGTCTTCCTGGAAACACGCTCTCGCGTCGCCGTCGCTCCGGACGGCAACGGCGGTCTCTATGCCGCCCTCCGCAAACCACTCTCCTCCGACAAGTCCCACACGGTCCTCTCTGACCTCGAGCGCCGCAAGATTCAGTATGTCCACTCGTACTGCGTCGACAACTGCCTCGTCCGCATCGCCGATCCCGTCTTCCTCGGGTACTGCATACAGAAGCAGGCCGACTGCGCCGCGAAAGTCGTACCCAAGTCGCACCCCACGGAGTCCGTCGGCGTCATCGCGCGCCGCGGCGACAAGTTCTCTGTCGTCGAGTACTCCGAAATCTCCAAGGAGCAGGCGGAGCGCCGGACTCCCACAGGCGAGCTCGCGTTCCGTGCAGGCAACATCGCGAATCACTTCTACACGACGGCCTTCCTCAAGAATGTGGAGTCGTTCGAGGAGGAGCTCACATTCCACATCGCGCGCAAGAAGATCCCCCACGTCGACCTCGCGACTGGGGAGACCGTCAAGCCGACGAAGCCCAACGGCATGAAGCTCGAGATGTTCGTCTTCGACGTCTTCCCCTTCACCAAGCACTTCGCCGTGCTCGAGGTTGCGCGTGCGGAGGAGTTCAGCCCGCTGAAGAACGCGCCGGGCACGGGTTCCGATGATCCCGAGACAAGTCGTCGCGATCTGCTCGCGCAGCACCGGCGATTCTTGGAGGCGGCCGGCGCGACGGTGAAGGAGGGCGTGGAGATCGAGCTCTCGCCGCTCGTTACGTACGCGGGCGAGGGCCTCGAGGCCGTCAAGGGGAAGACGTTCACGCGTTCAGGGTACGTCGAGTCCGTGGAGGAGCTCGACGCGCTAGTGTAAGTGTAAAAGCAAGGACATAATGCCAGGACCATACATACTGTCCTATGCGTGGCACCTGAACTGTATCAACATCGCATATCCGTCGTCGTCGTACTGTTCCCGTTAGCAATGGACGCTAGTTTCGGCCTCACCTGGTCTACCCATACCATCATCATACATAGGGCTTACCTGCAGCAATTGATATCCACCAAGGTCACAGATACCCCGTTCGGATGTGAGAGGTAGAAAAGGCGATCGATGATGAGTGCGCAACGAGGTACAGTCTACACAGGAGAGGAGCTGGCCACCGTACACTCACCCACGTCGCTGTCAGGAGCCATCTGCCTTGCGACTGCTTGCCTTGTCCTTTTCCCCGCCACCTCCTTCCTGTTTGTGGGCATCTTGTTTATGTAGTGCCCCATGCAAGGATTGGAGGAATTGTCGTGTTCGCTCGCTGTCAGGCTGTGGCAAGACGAGTCAATCAGCGAGACGGGAGAATGAAACGTCAGCGTGCACATACCTCATGACAACACGACAGTAGTTTGTTGATGAGGACAGTCTGCTGCTCTGTCGCGTCATCCAGCTCTTTCCGGAGCTGTTTGGTCTGCTTGTGTCGTGAGATCAGGGGCAGCTGGCCGGACGGGGTACAGGCGGACGCACCTCTTCCTCCATTTTGTCTGCTCGAGCCTTCTCGGCGTCGGCGAGCTGCTTCTGTTCTGCTGCACGCGCTCGTGACAGCAGGACTTCGAGCTCCTTTGAGCGCACCACGCACTCAAAGTGTCGTTCCCGCAGCTCGTATTGCCGCAAGACCTCCTTCAGCCGCTCGGTTACACTGCGATCCATACAAGGGACCTGTCAGCTCACTGGTAAGGGCGGAGAACGGAGAGGGGTACGCACACTCCGTCGAAGATACTCTGCAACGTCTTCCGAGCCCTGCCGCATGGTCAGCCACCTGCCAAGTCCTCAACTAAATCACCATGGCACTCACTCTGTTGGGTCATCCACCCACTCCTTCTTCAGCTTTTGACGCACTGGCTGCGGGCCATCGTCCAGCTCTTCTGTCCCCGGGCCCTCGGTCAAGTCCATCATCTCCACCGCAAGAATGACATCCCCATCCTCTATGCCCGCTTCCTCTGGTGTCTGGTCTGGCTCCAGCGTCCGCCCGCCATGTGAGAAGATGAACTGCATCGAGCTCGAGCTGAGCGTGCCGGTCGTGCTCGTCCCGTTCACGAGCGGGCTGCCCTTCTTCCCCGAGACGACGGTGCTTGTGCCCGAGGACGAGATATTCGACTCCATGCGCTCTGTCCAAGCGTTGAAGAGCCGCGAGAGCTTCGTCTTGCGCGAGATCTTGAAGTACAGTTCCGCGCGGTATTTGCACACGACGCGCACGACGATGTCGGGCATGTCGCGGTACTTGCTCTCCTGAATCTTCGCCCGTTCCGCGCGTTTCGCCATGTCGTTCTTCATTTGCATGATCTTCAGGGTGGTTGCAAACGGTTATGCGCCCGCCAGATGGTGATGTGACTAACACGCACCTCCTCCTGTGCTTCCTCCACACATGTCGCTAGACGTTTGCTGTCCTCCTGCGGGTTGTACGCCTGTCAAGGAACTGGAATCGGGGGACACGAGGTAAGTCACCCACCCGTAGCTTCTTGTTATCCTGGAGGAAGTTCCACAGTCAAAATCAAAATCAAGGCAGTATGCGGGGTAAGAACTCGCCTTCTGTAGCTCCCGAGCGAGGTTCTCCATCTTCGTCTTCGTCTGATTGGCCTTAGTCAACTGGCCCTTGGCTGTGAGGTATTAGGACACGTCGTGTAAGCAAACAAACCAACCCACCGGCATCCTTGTCCTTCACCAGCTTCTGCTTCTCCTTCGCATGGTCTCGCTCCAACCGTTTCAGCTCCGCGAACTGCGACCGGGACATATGGAAATGTTCATCCTAGTAGCACCCCCCGGAGTAACTGCTCACGCACTAGTTCAATGTACTTCGCATGGATGGCCGTCTCTGTCATGCCCGAGACAGAGTCCTGTGCCTCCTCCGCTACACAGACACGAATTGTCAGCCGTTCACGCCCCTCATGTCTATGCAGAGATACAACTTACTAAAGCGGCGCTCCTCTTCCTCTTCATGCACTTCCTCCTCCTCGAGGGCTGCGATCCGGTTCTTCAGAGTCTCGTACATCTGTGAAGGGTCCACGGGCTGCTCCGCGGCCTTCTTCTTGCCCTTTGGTGGGGGCGCGTGTGTACCATTTACAGCGGCCCCGTTCGTCGTGCGCGCCGCTGGTTGTGGCTGGGATGTGTTTGGTGGCACGGGGGGCGCAGCGGCAGGAGCAGGCGGGGTGGGGCCTGCGGGGGCGGGTCTGCCGTGTCTCGCGGGTTGTGCACCGTTCATGGCAGGACGATCGGCGGTGCGCGCGGAGACGGGTATCTTGACGGGCAGGCAGCAGGAGAAGAGGCGGAGAAGCAGGTTAGATGTCGACGCCGTGCGGCGTCCGGAGCAGGTGCAGGTAAAGGTTGAGGAGACTGTGCCGGGGACAGCGCCAGTCTCTCGGACTTGGTGGCAGAGGTTGTTCGTTTGTCACATCTCTCTCCTTGCTTTTTGTCACGCAAATTCTTTTCTTCTTGCTACCACCATCTCATTCACAGCAGTCTACCCACATCCTGCGCGTCGTTCTTGGCCAATCCGCGCTCTCAGCTTACAGCCTCCGACTCTCGCCCAATCCCAGGAACATCCTCGCATCGGCCGTTGTTTCCAGCAACCGTGCAAGGAGCATTGGCCGCGCCAGGCTCAGAGCCCGGTACATAGCAAGAGCTTGAGACGTCGAAATCTGGGCCCTTTCTCGCGCATACCATCCGTTTCACCGCCAAACTCCAAAGGTGTAGGTCTCCAGATGCGTCCAACAAGATAATCACGACGAATCAATCCTCCACGAGGCGTTCACGTATGGCAGTCAGTGTGGTCGGAGTTTTGTAACTTGCACGCGTGTGCTGATCGATACAGCACATCGGACATGAACGGGATGGAAGCGCATGTGTGGTGGCGGCGAGGCGACCCACGAGGCTATCGACTGCATGCTGGAGTCCTCGCTCGAGCAACAAGGGGCAGCTCTGCGAGTCTTTGTGTGGGTGAGTAATGGTAAACTCGGGAGGCCGCAAGTCCGATTTTCCCGCTGAGCGCCGCGTACTGCTCCCGTCGTTGTCGCACCGTATACTCCAACAGGTAGGTGGACTCACGCAGACACTTGCACATCACGAAGGAGTGGTGATATATGTGCATTGCAGCAGGGCACTATGACGCGTATTATACTTCAGTAGTGTAGGTGCTCTAGCCAAAGATGACCATTTGAACAATGAGCTACACGTTGCAAACGCGAGGAACGTGTACTCACCTAGTAGATATACATGTCTACCCACCTCAGCTGCTCTCGGCAGCCTCGCCAACCGACCACCTCTGGAACTCGAGTAGTGCGAGACCAGCCTCGTCCGCACCTTCTTCCGGCACCATACCGCGTTTCTTCGCCCACGCGGCCAACTCTTCGACGACCGTGTTGCCGTCTTTGCTCGGGAACATGTCCGTCGGTTGGTGATACCATGCCTCGGGATCTGGTCGTGAGGGGTCGCCGATGTGAGTGACGGGGAAGCCAACAACCGTACGACCGAGCGAGCGTTCCAGCGCAGCGAGGTCGCGCTGGAACTCCTCCGAGCCGATGAGGGATGGCAGTCGAGGCGACTTGAGCGCGTAGAGAGAGAGCGCGGCCTTCGTGCCGTTCGTCGGGATCGTCACAGCACCGTGGACGTACGGGAATACACGAATGCCCAGGTGACTTTGCGTATGCGGCAGCGGGTCGCGCGCGACGGCGACCGCTCGCCGCAGGGTTACTTTTTCGCCAACCTTGGTCACCAGGTCCCTCACAGCAGCCTCGACCGTCGTATGCGCGGGCGCGGAAGTCGCGGGATCAAGGAGGGGAGCGTCGTTGAGCTGGTCGACGGACAGCGACTGAATGAACGGTCCGTCCGCCTTCGGCTCCACGAGGTATGCAGCGGTGTGTGCAATATTCGAGAGCAACTTGCCGAATAGGTCGTTACGTGCGACGAAGTCCGTCTCGCAGTTCAGCTCGACCATCGCCGCACGCACGGCGCCCGCGGGTCCGAGCCGCGCTCCCGGCGAAAGGACCTGAATGCCAATGAGGCCTTGACTGGCGACACGGTCTGCTAGTTTCGCAACCTTCGCTACACCGGTGGCAGCGCGGTCTGTGTCAAGCCATTGGAGGGCCGCTTCGAGGTCGTTATTGCTGGCAGCAAGCGCTTCCCTGGCCTTGGTGAGAGACACGCCTTCGATCCTCTTCCGCAGCTCCGCGATCAGCTTCACGGAGGGCTTGACCGGTGCGGAGGTCGAGTAGAGACGAGGGAGGGCAGAGGTAGCCCTGCGCGCGGCGTACATGGGGGGCGAGGACGTGGTGGAGGGAAGAGGGTCGAGACGCGTCAATTTACGCGTTGGCGTTCGCGACACGCTCCGGCGCTACGCATGGCCTTCAAGTTCTACTTACTCAAGTTCGGCGGCGACATGTCACCTTATAGGGTCGCATACTTAGGCTATGGCATGTCGGACGGCGTTGCTTGACGAGACAAGCAAACACAATATTCCCTGAAGATGGAGCAATCGTCGCTTCGGTATAAGTATAAGTTCGAGCTCAGGTGGTATGGACACCTATTCAGAAGTCCGCGCTTGTGCGTCACCCTTCGACTTCATCGTCCTCCTTGCACTCGGAACACAAGTACTGATTGCTGATTAGACGAGCACAATCATTGAGCGAGACTACTGTACATACAAGGACCCACAAGAAAAAAGATGGATAGCACCAGACAACATCACGGTACTAGGGTGCCATCTCCACGGTCTCTCAATCAAGTCAAGTCAATCACCTCTCCCGCGTCATACGCCGTCTTCCTCCGCTTTGCTGGCGGCCCTTGGTCAGTGGAGGAGGATGCACCTGCTCCCGACATCGCCTGCGTCCCTTGGCTGGCTTGCACATGTGGTCGGGACGCACCGGCTACAAGGGGGATAGTGCCAGGGTGCGGAGTCAGAGGAGTAGGAGCGACAGCAGGGGCTCGCGCGCTGCCATTGGGAGCGAGTGGCCTTGCAACACCTGTGCTTGAAGCAATCGCACGGTTGGTGTTAGACCCACTCGCTGCCGCTGCGCTCGCGTTCGCAGGCGGAGTATGGCCCTGAAGGAGAGCGACGATCCTCGCGTACTGTGATCCTAGGATACCTTGTAGTTCGGAGCTGTTGGTGCTGAGGCTCCTCAGCAGCTTCAGACCTTCACTCTGATGGTGAGCATAGCGGCTAGGTTCGAGAAGCACTTTCGATTTCGTGACCTGGACACTGTGAGTTTCCAAACCCATGAGACATACAGATATGGTCTCACCGTGAGACCTTGAGGAACACTTTTGATCATCGCCCAGGTTGCGATAGTGCGCGCGTATGTTTGCAAGAACGTCTCCACATGTTTTCTCTTCGGGGCCCCGATACGTGCCCAAGTCTGGGCCTCGTTGGGCGAGGAAGTGAGGAAGTGTCGGACAGCCTTGCAAACGTCACAGTTGCAACCCCACTTTTGCAGGTGTTGAATATATGCTGACGCTGTGTCGGGCGGACGGGTTCCCATAACCTTCTGCACCCAGAGCTGCATGATCGAACGAAACACGGGTGCAAAGGCCGGAGACGTGAGTGGTTGCCTGTGCTTGACGAGGAATGCACGAAGCTCCGGCACCAGGGGCGCAAGCTGCTCCTGCACGTATTTTCCATCAAGTTTGGGCGGATTGAGGAGGCGAGTGAGGATGAACGTGCATGCGTCCGGCGTGTTGACGGAGAAGCAGAACTCGAGGGCGTCTATGGTAGGCTTCGATCGGCCGGCATGAGCTGCACCGTAGTAAGCACCATAGGTCGGACTAGCGAGCGTAATGGTCGATGCCCATCTCTTGAGTAAGCGCGTTATGACCGTCTGAATGTTCTGGCCGGCGGGGTCGAGGACGGCGCGTCGCGTGTGCAATTCCTGCACGAGAGTCCGAAGCAACGTGTTGTCGAGTGCAATGGTTTCGAGCTTTGGAAGGAGCCTGCATGAACTATGTGAACATCTAGCCTGACGGTGCACAAGATCATACACTTACTCGGTGAGGATGACACCTGGCTGTCCACCCGACACCATGGCTTGCATTACCGACGATATGTCTGTTGCCGTAATTGTGCGGGGATTGGCAGTTACAGCAGAGAGCCATTGGGTAGCGGCGAGGCAGCACAGCTTGTGCATCTCGGGCACTGCGGAACCGATAGCCATCGGACCGGCATACACAATGAGCGGCAGGAATATCTGGGTCACTCGCCGATCGAGGACATCCTTGGCAATACTTGCGCCGTCAACAACTTTGCTGACCACTTTACTGAACAAGTCTTCGCATTTCAAGTCGAAACACGCCTTGACGAAGGGCTTGATACGTTCCAACTGCTTCGATTCTTCGAGTTGTGGCCGAAGATATGAGTATGCACTAGCGGGCTGTGTCGGGGCCGACACAGAGTAGATGTCGAGTTTGAGGATAGATGCCAGGAGTAGGTCTCGTGCCATACGAGCTCGAGTTTCCTCTGGAACAGCCTGCTCGCGGTACAAGTAGACTGCGTACTCAAGCAAGACGGCGCTGTCCGCTTCAGTCTCGATCAGAGGAAGAACACTGAGTCGGAGGGTCAGTAAACACTAGACATGCGCCTAGTATTCATGAGATACACGTACTTTCTCTCAAGGAAGTCAACACCGCCGCACTTGATCGCGAGGGCAGTGAGCGGCTTATGCTCGTCTTTCGGAGGCTTCTTCAATGCACCAAAACGCTTTGTGCGTTGCGCTGCGATCCACTCCGTGGTGAGGCCCATTGATGGAGGGAGCTGCTGCTTAGCGACCCACTCCTCGAAGCTGTCGAGGAATTGCAGGGCGCCCACATTTGACGGGTCTCTCTCCAAAGCCTGCTCTAAGCTGTGACATGAAGATATATCAGGACAGGTACGAAATAGTAGAACTTTGCAGACTTACTGAGGCTTCACTTCCTGGAATCCGAACGTAGCCACGGCGCGGTGGATGTGGCTGCCTCCGCCAAACGCAGCTATCGAGCGCGTAGCATCACAGCGGTGGACCGCTTGTTTCCACAGAGAAAGGTTCCTCCAAGTCAACGCGACGCGGCACAAGCTGGTAATAATCGCGGTGCAAGAGGAAGCAGAAGCACGGGTGAGGACGAGGTTCGCGAGCTCAGACTCCTCCGGGGTCGGCCGAAGGGATGTGGAAGTGCGCAGCTTGTCGCATGCGTATGACAAGCCATTGGCACCATGCATGATGTCGAAGTTGGCCCATTGCGGCCAGATGACGAGGACGGTACGGCGATAGACTGACACACATATCAGTACACGTATAATGCCAAGGATCCATTCGCTTACATCGTTCCAAGCTGCCGCCGTACTACACATGATTGGGTGAGCTCCCATCAACAACAGAGTGTATGACTTACTCACGTTTCCCATGTATCCTTCGTATTCCTGTTCGTCGTAAGCTCCGGAGGTGATCGCCTCGACCACTTCATCCGGAATGACCTCGGTCTCAAGTTCATAATCCAGATCTTCGCGGATTAGCTTGCCGTCGAGGTCGACGAGGTGTTTGATTGAGATCTCGGTATCTTCCACCTCCCCCATGCTCACGTCGTCCTCGTCCTCATCCTCATCCTCTGAATATCCCCATCCATAGCGGCCATAGCGGCCCCGCCGTCCATACCCGCAACCACCGCCGTAGTCATTGCCAGAGCCGCGCTCCGTGCATGTCAGACTGGCCAGACCCAAGCGAAACCCGTGGGGCCTGCCAATGTTGTCGAGCAGAGCAACGAGATGCGCATCGACTCCCTTTAATGCGCTACCCCGCAGTGCAGCCTGAGAGTATTTATGATCGAGGAGGTAGATGAGCTTGGCTGGGGCCTCGTCTTGGCTCTCTCCCTCTTTCCAAGACAAGAGGACCTGGCGAAGTCGTGCAGCGACGCCATTTTGTGGAGAAAGAGCAGGGCGGAGAGCGCTCGTCGTATGAATGAGGTTGAAGGAGAGAGCGAGGCGGTATCCAGCCGTGATGTGTTTGACCTCATGTTCAACATCCGTATACCACGCCAGGACGGAGGTGGTCGTCAAGCTGTTCGCGCTGTTGTCGTAGGTCTCGGAGAGCTCGCCATGGGCCACACGTACTGCACCGCCGGCAAACCAGGATGGTAGGACGACGACGATCGTGGCAAACATGCCGTTCACCTTTTCGGTGCTGTCTTAGGACGTGAGCAATCGTTCACAACGTTGAAGAGACATGCACTTACTCCACATGTGGGAGGAAGCTGGGAATAGATCAGTTTAGCCCTTAATCAACGCTTCTCGTAGGGGGACTCACTGAGAACCGGTCTCGTATAGGAGAAGCTTATACAACTCGCAACGTGGTTGGCTTGCTTGGAAGTTCACGCCGAGTACCTCGCACACGTCCCGTACGGTCTGCGCCATGAAAGGAGCCCAAGCGGCATTCATGAAGTGAACCTGTGGCATGGTAATGAGCTTGCCGTCACCAGTGCTTGTCATGAGAATACACCTACTTTGGTGGCGTCGATCTCCCAGGTATCACGCACAGACTTGTCAACAATGGTACGGTCTGCCTTGCCAAACGGTGCTTGTTCCGCGCACTGCTTGATAGCTGCGGCGTCACGAATACTGAGGGGAAGACCGACTGTGCCTAGTCCGTCGATATTGAGACTTGGATTGGGTGCTGCGGGATAGGCGCGGTTAAAGCTGAAGGCACCAGTGAACTCGAGGTCGCTGCTCAAAATATCCGCAAGTTCACCCTGGAGATTGCTAGTTTGTAACAACACTGAGAGTAGAACGGAGGCCACTCACCCGAACATCTTCGCATAAGTCCTCGTCCTCATCTTCCTCGCCTGCCTCCTTGTCCTCTTCCCGGTCGTGGCATAGCTCGTTTTCAGCAGCACTGTGCAGTACATCCCGAGCTATGCCATTCGCGCTGTTTTTGTGGCTCGACTGAGTCGTAGGAGGTAGTTGCGGGTGTTCGAGGGACGCGCCGCCGGCGTTACCACCAGTAGAATTCTATTGGCCACAAACGTTCACGGCACCGCAGTCACAGCCAGCACTAGAAGCTCACCATCGTGGACATTGGTACACCCTCCACTTGCGCGTAACGGTGGACGAGAGCAAACGTGAAGCTTTGAAGCTACGCGACCGGCCGAAATTGACAATATTGACAACGCGTCCGTCGGTCGCTTTGGCGCTTGCACGTGATCGTGACCCGTCGCTGCAACCGTGCAGCCCGAGTCGGACAGAGCTCGCGATGCCAATCGTGAGTGCTCTCTCAAGGGATCACTGAGAATTCGTCCAAGCAGTATAGATCAAGATATACTGTCACTAAATACAAGGCTCTCCGGATAGTGGCAATGACGAGGGACACTCTTCCACCAAGTTCTCAGTCTTCGGTTCTCCTACGCTTGGCCGGGGGCTCCGCGCCATGCGCCTCCGGGCCCGAGTGCCCGACTTCCGACCACTGTGGCCAAATCACAAGCACTGTGCGGTAGTAGACTGCAAGTGGGTCAGACGATTTATGTCGAGGGCAGACCATAAGCGACCACTCACCTTGCCTCAACCGTAACTCGTCGGCGTCGACCTACGTGGATATAGTAATAAGGTGAGTCTCGTCAACGATAGACGTGTGCAGCATACTCACGAAACCTATCATCCGTTTGTCAGGCTGCCCAGACCTCACCGAGCTCTCCAAGTCCGCTGGGATGGCCTCCTTCTCGATATCGACCTCCAGAGAGCTGTTAAGGGAGCGACCGTCGAAGTCGACAAGCTGTTGAAGCTTGATTTCCGTCTCGATATCCATCAGGTCGTCGAAGCCTTCAATGTTCTCCTTCTCGCTCAACCAGTCGTCGTCTACCCAGTCTCGACGTTGGCCAATCAATCCCAATCCCTCCTCTTTGCAGACCAGGGTGGCAAGTCCGAGACGAGAGCCGCACCGCCTTGCAGCTGCGTTAATCAATTGGGCAGTGCGTGCATCGGCACCGGTCAGCGCGGTAGCATTCAACTTCCCCTGCGAGTACTTGTTATTCAGCAAATAGACCATCTTGCTCGGCACGGAGCCGCCGCCTGCCCTTTCATTCCAGGACGACAACACTTGGCCAAGGCGGGCAAGGACCGCGTCTTGTGCAGCGAGTGTAGGGAGAGGGTGCTCCGTGTTTTGAACGATGCCGTAGTACAGCGCAAGCTGGTATCCTTGGGCGATTGGCTGCGCGTCGATAATCGTGTCTCGATGCCAGGCTATGACAGTGCTGTCTGTGACTGTCCCCGGGGTACAATCGTAATTTTCGGCGCCATCGCCATGCGTGACGCGTACCATACCGCCCTTGAACTTGGAGGGCAGGACGATGGCAAGAGAGGCAACGACCTTTTCGGTGCTAATGAAGGCCAACGGTCAGCAAGCGCGTAAAGGAGGAGCTTAGTTGACGTACGAAAATGGTACCAACGTGCTACCATCACAGAATGCATGAGTGGGTATTGTCAAACGCAGCAAGCAAGAGGGAATACCTGGACCCAGTCTCCGAGAGACGCACGCTGATGAGCTCGCAGCGTAATTTGCTCACTTCTTCGCGTATGCCAAGACCATCACAGGTTTTTTGCAGCACGTCTTTCACGAAGGTCGACCATGCAGTGTTCTCAAAATGAACCTGAAAAGGATGAGAGTCGAACGTACTGATACAAGGCATGCGACATACCCTCTCAGCCTCGACAACCCATGAGTGTCCGCCTTCTGCCAATGCCGCAGCGCCTTTCAGAGCCTCCGCGTCGCGAAGACCGAGAGGGAGGCCAATAGTATCGGCGCCATCCACGCATAAGCCTGGGTTGGGGACGGGATACTTCTGGCAATAGGAGAAGGCTCCCGTCATGCCAGAGCCACCCTCAAGAATCTTGACAAGACTGTCCTGATACTTCGTCAGTAAGCAGACATTTGGGTGGCCTCAAAGCCCATATACCCGAATATCTGCCATTGTATCTTCCGCCGTCTTGCGCTACACTGCGAACGCGTTTGTCTATCGAGACGCCTCAGCCGTGTAGTTCATTGCGCAATCGCGCGGGACTTGCGGTAGTAGGGCAGACAACTCGCAGGATAATCGGCCGTGCGAGAGAGATTCAGCAAATCGTCCGGCAGAGAAGCGCAGACTCAGAGGTCGAGGAGAGCTGGAAGAGACCCCCCGGGCTCAGCGACTGCCAACGCGACTCGGGAAGCTCCGCCATTCCGAGGGTCCGACCACTTGTGGTCGGAACTGGTCCTACAGACCACTTTAAACCTAACCCTATGAGCCAGATAGACGCCAGATAAATGGCACTCTCGCGGGCACGAAAACGAGATAAGATGAAAGATTGTTGAAGTCGACCCGGAGCGACCCTGGGTAGGATTTTAGCGCCCCGGAAGCGCCGGGCGGCCCGCCTACGGCGGGATCGACCCTGGGAATGACCACCTTGCCGCGACTCGGACGCGTCGGTCGCTGGGGCGCACGTGACCGTGACGTCAGACGCCGCCGGCAACTTTCCGGAGCGCCCAGTA